>JAGTTH010006565.1:0-15958 GCA_022606485.1 Agraylea sexmaculata | reverse complement strand
GTTTGTTTTTTCATTCGAAAAAAGTTTGAATTTTCAAAGTAAATTAAAAATAAAATAATTTAATACAGTTTTCATATGATGACAACACTCACAATAAATACTGTTTTTCGAGAATTTTCATTTATGCATTATTAAATATTTCTAAAATTATTTTGAAATTAATTAAGTATTTTTATCATTAAAAAAATCGTTTTGAGATTTTAGATATGTATTACTCCTACTCAACAATGGAGATAATAATACTTGTAAAGACGATAAAAAATGTGACGCACCAATTCTATAGAAACTGCACCAATCGGTGTTCGTCGATTAGCCGGCAGGGGCGCTGCTTCAGCCGTCTCGCTAATTCATATTCTATTGCGTCGCTATGTGTCAGTTTAAGTGCGTATATGTAGGGTTTAGAATATGCACATGTATAAGTGACCGGCCATGGTTGAAATTATGCGGGAATAAATGCATGGCGGTCCTATAGATAAAAGTTAATTATTTCATACGATTTTTTTATTTTCAAATTTTGTATTGAATAAGAGCGGCTTGTATGAAAGTCATTTATGTATTCATCTAAATGAATTCAGTTTTAAAGCTTATTACACGATCAAATATTATTCACAAGACGTATTGTATTAATTAAAACTTAATAAATAAATTACGATATATAATATATATTATGGAGACAAGAATAGCAGATAATTTAAGAAATTAGATGTTGAAATAAATATCGTGTAGAATTCAAATCTCATGAGATACGGGATCAGGTTCATATTCTAGCTTGAAGAAACCAAAGCATTTTTTTTTAAATATTAAAAAATATTCACTTAAAAATCAATACATCTCAAAATAAATAGTAATTGATCGAGTCTAACCTGTTGAAGACCTTATCGGGGAATTTTATTTAATAGAATTCTTTTCAGGAATATTATTCATTTATATGATCCGATCTTTCTTTGGTAGGTAAATATTATTTTGGGATAGCGAAAGCAGATTAAGAGCTTAAAGATTATTATTATGAGAGAGAATTCAACCCCGAGGCTCTTTTCCTCTCTTCGACAAATCAAACTTTCTTAAATAAAAATCCCCATTCGTATCGAAATACTTCAAGACTACTTCGCATATTTCTGAGGTTAAAATACGACTTCGATCAAGAAATATGGGGAGTCTGAATACAGAAATTCAGCAAGTGCTTCAATATTTTTGCATCCATGTAAAACATTTTCGGTTAAGCCTCTACGTTAGCCACTTTTCCATCTTTGATGAATTTCAACAAGCTTTTCTCATTTCGGCAAATAAATATTTGAGGTCGAGACGTGTCAACAGTCATAAAAGCAATTTGCATAAAACTCTCGGAAGAGAAAGGAAATTTTTCATGGTTTTTACTTATTTGATGTATGAATGACTCATAATATGATTAAAATTCAACGGTGCTTGTATTGAGAAAATACTTTATTTAGATCAATACAAATTATTATTTTCAACGTATTTTATGTATTTCTTCATTCATATTATTTATTCACACCGTTTGTATCATTTTGATTTTAAAACTGATTGACTAATGAATTGAAATAAGAGGAGTGATGCTTAATTTTTTATGTTTTAATTTTTGTAAAATATTTTTTATTATAATTTTTATTTTTATTATGCTATTCTTGCACTTTAAATATTTTAGTACATATTATTTTTTGTTGAAATATGATAAAATTAATAAGATTTCTTCATTCAAGTTTTATTATAAATATATACTGATATGTAAATCGTAACCCATTCAAGTGATTTTCAATAGAATATCTGAATTTGTAGTGTATTTATTAAAGAACACAAGACGAAGCGAACCATGTCGTTTCAAAACTTATGCGACAGCTGTGTTTTAATATAAAAAAAATCATATCACTTCTCATTTTCTTATAAAATTGAATACATACATATGTATATGCATAAGTATTTTACAAAAGTCTAGAGTTTTTCCACGAAAACTTTTACAACCTAACACACGTCCCGAATATCACAAGGAATGGGAATTTTTATGGTTTCCTTTTGTAGGATATACGGAAATTTAAAAGTCTTATTCAAAGGTAGCAAATAATCCAAATATATTCGTTTATTTCTTTTCATCGAATTGCTAATATATTCACACCACCTTTTTTGTTCAACCACTTCAGTAGGATTAACCCCCGAATTCATGTTCAGAATGTGACAGTAAAGTATGAATATATTAAAAGTCGTAAAAAATCTAAAAACTCGCTTTCGATATGTGTAAATAAAATTCTGAGTATCGATCTAAATTGTATTTTACAATGTTGATATGTATAATTATTTATCAGTTTGGATATTTCATTGGTAAGAACATTAAGATTAAATATTTTATACCCTTAATTTTTAATTATCATTAAAAAAATTGAAAAATTCACCTGTACATTATCGATACAAGTACTTTGTGTGGAAATAGCAGGTGGAAGAGTATCGAAAATTATAGCCCGAGGGATAAAAAAGGGTAGATATTATGTTTAGATAGACGAAGAGGCTTAGAAGGTAGAAATTTACGCTACGTTATTATTAAAAGAAGGAAGCTCTTCTATCACTGGTTGTTTATAATTAATTTCAATTTGTTGGACAAATACGATTATGAATTAATTTTCAGGTGGTATAATTCATGTCACAAAATATCTTTCTGAGTTGGACAATTTTCAAAACAAGATCCCATGGATATAATAGTCTCAGTGATGTCAGCTTATGGTATAAATCCTTAGAAACCATTGAAGCGAGAGAGCTCTTAAGGCTTACCAGGAGAATATACTCAGGAACTACACATTTGGAAATAATGGGGTGAAGATTACGTTAACAGTCAAAATATCTGAAAGGGTTGAAAAAAATCTATAAATATACCTACTACTATTTAATTTTTAATTACAGTTATTTAAACTAACAAAATAATTATAAACATTAATGAATATAATCACAGTTCCTGGTGATACATATTCACCTTGTTAGCTCAATGGTGGAGTGATTAAGCACTTATCAGAATATTTAGGTTTGTATTCTGCACCAGGTGATTGATGTATAGAATTTTATAAAACTATTTTAATTTAATATGCCATTATAATATTATATATTACTACTTACATATTTTAACCTCATTTTATTTCATATGCATTCTAATTTTAAATTTTATACATACATTTTTATATACTTTTCATTTTTGTTGCAAACTTTTTTTTTAACAATATTATTTTTGTCTGGTCTGTAAAAAAGCTCTTGGGAGCGTTTATATGCAAAAAAACAACATTTTAAACAAGCCTGGTCTGCAAACATTGAGTTAAAATTTAATTTGAATAAATATTTTTCTATCCTACAATTAAATTAAATGTCATTTTACCAGGGTGTGTGTCAAATGCTGTTAGACATAAAAATAAAAAAATATTTAATATTTGTATTGCCCCATGACAATTTTTTTTGAGCAATCAATTATGTCAAAATTAATATATCGAGCACCTTTGGTGTAAAAAAATTCAATTTAAGATGAAAAGTTTTAAATTAGTTTATTTCCAGGTGCATTAAAGTTCCTACGATACAAGAACGCCTGTAGAAACTTTTCTCGGTTAGTGATAAACTATTACACGAAATACAATCGGGGTTGGTTATATGTTTATTTAGTCAAAGTTGAATAGAGCTTCAATTAAAATTGTCGAAACAGAAAGCGTCGGTTAGCTAAATTGAGTTCTACGAATGTTGAAAAACTATCTTGTAGAAACGTCTGTATGTATGCTTATTATATAGCAGTATATAATATAATTAATTAATAAACTATTTAATATTTTATGCAGAATAAAATCTAATTTGAGAGATCTTTAGAGAGTACTTTATTTCAATATATGTTTATCTAAGTCGATATGTGAAGAAAATTGACTATCTCTGAAATATATTTTTATAAAAAAGTACCGAAACTATTTGGAAGCTTTATTTGAAGTAATATTATCTGTCTGTATTGCATTTGAGAGATAACTGAAGCATTCCCCATTTATTGTACATTTTCACTGTTATTTTATCGAAAATAGATACGGTTAGCGAACTGTTTACACACAAAGTGGGTTAATCTGTATGATAGGGATGAACGTTGTTTTTAAATTTAATATAATTTAATGATTTTGTAGCATCTTTGGACCTTTTTTCCTGGAATATTATGATTTATATCAACAAGGACAGCCCTAGATAAGATACAGTCAGTGACTTGTCTTTGAGAACTAAAAAGCTGCAAACCCCCATACAAAAAATCACTAAAGATGCATGTATTTTTTATTATGATAGTTTTTTTACCCTCCAGTACAAATTGAACCTTCATTGGTAACAGTTATTGAAATTAGTTAACCATATATGACATTTACTACATCTAATCGAAATCTCCTCTCAAAGAAAAATGTATTGCATTTGTTAATACTACTAAAATAAAGGTATATATGTTAAATATATACTATATAACCTTGTAAGAACAAAATAAGAAAGTTTTCTGTGTTAGTTTGAAGGAACATGAGGTTGTTTGGTGAAAATAACAAAGGTATTATATTTTTCTTACTCCCCGTGGATCGACCACTAACGACTTTTCTGAACTTCTCTCGCCTTACAAGGTGTTTCCAAAATAATAAACACGCTTACTGTTAATTATTTCCATCTAAAATACTCCAAGTATCCACAAGATAAATAATAAAATTAATTATGTATTTATCCACCGACAATTAAGCATATTACATGTTAGAAGAACAAAAATAATAATAAGTATCAAAATCTTGCATCAAATGACGAGACATTTATGTAAGTAGATATAAAAGCGTCATTTTTTATTGACTGCTACGTCTTAAATGGTTACATAATTTTATTAAAGGATTTAGGTACAAAATATTCTTATTTTGTCGTAAAATTCATCTCATTCTTTTTAACCACACTGTAAAGTGTATATTGGTAGGATAATATAGGGTAAGTTTAGCCTAAGTAAAGCCTTGTACCCCCAGTGTTGATGAAATTTATAGAGACACGAGTATGATAAGAATACGTAATTAACTAAAACTAATTAAATAAAATCATTTATTATGATGAGTCGTGGCATTTACACCATTATTATTAAAAGTTTTGTAGTTATTATGATTAAAAATAATGGGTGACAAAGACAACAGATTTATACCGTTTAAATCCCACGAATAATAACGACCGCAGTCAGATAATGGAAAATTTAATGTGCCGCATACATTTGCCACGTGTAACTAATATTTTCACCCAAAAACTCATAAATTGTAAATGTGTTAAAATTTCATTTTTAAAAGCGAAAAAATTCTCTCGTTTTGCCTTACAAATACATAATTTATATGCATAAATAACAAGGTGGCCATGTTGGTTAGGTTGGCTGAAAGATTTTGATTATATTGTTTGTCGGTAATCGAATAAATATGTATATATTATTTACAATAAAAATAAAAATGGTTGATAGTGTTATCGTCTCCGTGGAATTTCCTAATTAAAAAAATTTATTTAATACGTTATTATTAATATGTGGAAGCATTAAAAATGGCAAATCGACTAGGAAAGCATAAAACATACACTTTTGCGTTAAAAATGTAGACCCACTAAAATTTATTTTAACCTCATAAATAAATTATAATGGGTCTACATTTATGATGCAATTTAAAAAAAAGTCTTTTATGTACATACAAATCTTATTATGAAACTACAAATAAATTCACTCATTAAAAATGTAAAATAATAAATTCAATCACAACCGTTTGTTTTTTATTAATATTTATATACGTCTTTTTAATTGACAACAATACTAACCGATTAAATTGTCAAAAAGTTTCAATGATTTGTATACAATGTTAGTTTTGTGTACTTGATAAATAAAATTCCACGTCGTCACGTATACTGGAGGAAAAACGATACTGGATACACAATTTCGATACGTGTTTTTCGTACAAAAAAGACACAAAAGTATATTATTCTGGCGTATTTTGTATGAAGACATTTGGGTAGACAAAAGTGTTTGAGTATACAATATAAATACACAGTATGCCTTAAAAATATCTGTAAATATAATAAGTAAATATTTTATAGCAGCCGTTAGTTTGTAAATTTAATTAATAGTTTTGATTATTCCTAGAATCGTTATCGATTTAGATTTTTTTTGCAATTGATATAAAATATTTATAACATTAAAGATGTTATAAACGATTTGAATTTTTAAATTGGTTAGCCTTTGTAGTAATTCTAAGATTAATCAGTAAAAAAATATCACAAAATATATCATGCATATACGAATCGTAAGGACTTGGGGTGGTTTTTAGTGGAAACAAGATATCCCCATTGATGGTGTTGGGCCATTAGCCTTTCTATAATACACCAGTGTCCATTTTAATCGTCCGTAAAACCCATTTGTAAGAATGTATAGTAAAATAAAATATATTTTCGTCAGTAATTTCGCCTAAATTATTCAAGGATCAAATCAAAGTTGAGGGGAAACGGTGATTATTATTCAAACACTTCACAAAATTACAATTTAGACATGGACACACCCTATAATTACACAACTATGCAAATTCATGAGCTTACGGAGATTTCATGACATATTTTAATTTATATTAATTATTAGATAACGTCTAAGCTTATACAAGCTCTGGTTGAATGATCATAAATTATTTTAATTGAAATCATTATCATAGAATAAAGAATATCTTCTAATGGTCCTCACATAGGTACAAGATTTTTTTTACAATTTGAAATATTATTTATTTTTATTTTATTGTTTGAGATAGTTGATATTTCATAAGAGGCTTTAAAATATTATAAGTTCATTAAAACACATCCTGTATATTTTTTCAGCAATAGATTTATATTTATATTTGAAAATTACATTCTAAGATTATTGAAGGATGTTAAGGGTCCTAAGATGATGAAATTATATTATATGGATCGGAAAAAAGTTTTCAATGTAATAAAGCACTTTATTACATTGTAGCAAAGCTGCTAAAATCTTCTCAATTTTGCACAAGCAATCAACAACAAGCACTTTGACACTCTTGACTAGGGAAGACCCCTAAAAAGGTCAAATACCTTCCCCCTTTAAACTGACACTCTTTTATATATTGTTTTATTATTGATTGTAAGTATCCACGCTAAATATTAATATAATTAAAATATATATATATGTAAAAAAATATTTTCTAGTATTGTTTATAAAAAGCTTTTACTACTTACTACTCAAAAACAAGATACAAATTTTATTAAAATATAAAATAAAATAATTAAATTTTACTAAGGATAACTGTTAACATATTTATTATATATATATATAGTATATATATATATATATATATATATATATATATATATATATATATATATATATATAGCAGAAGCATATATATATATATATATATATATATATATATATGTAAATAAGTGTTCTCATTTAAAAAAAATTTGATCTTTAAAGTGGTTGAATATTGATATTATTGGTAATATTTATAAGACGTTAATAAATAGAATAAAAGTATAATATGTCAATCGAATTAAAGGTTTATAGTGGTAGGCTTGGAATTTTATACGAGGGTTAAACTTGTCAAAACCGTAAAAAAAATTTAGTTCATTTTTACAGCTCACAAGAGTATTTATTTTTACACAAAAATCTACCTTTTTCAACACACGCACGTAATTTCAGTTCCAGACCTTCGGGATTACAAGCACGAATGTATTTTCACGGTGGATGTACACATATTCTATTGAAAATATGGGATAATTTTAATACTGGGCAAAATCCAGGCCAAATTACATGAATATGTCGAACCGATATTACATTATGTGAAAATATTACATAAGAGGTGTAAAAGTTTAACAGGAATATTGAAATTGAGCTTCAACACGAACTGACCTTTCGAACCATGAACATACTTCATAATTAAAGCCCTAAAGATTTTTATTTATAACTTCATTTAAATTATAGTTTCTGCAAACCAATTTTATTATTTATTGAAATTTACATTAATTAGATGACGCAATATGAGGTAAGTTTTGAAAAGTGGTTTATATCTTGGATGAAATAAAGGTTTTTACAGTGATTGATGACATCTGTTGAAAACGCTGAAACTCGAGCTTTTCTATTGGCCAATAGGCGCTGAAAATATTACTTTTCAGGCAATAAATAGGTGGTGGTATAATAATATTTGTGTTTGAATGTAAACCGAATAGTTTGGTAAGATTGTGTTAAAACTTGTTAAAAAAATACACCTTGATCCATTTTATTTTAAAGTTATTCAAGAGTTTAATATAATTAAAAACTAGTTATAAATACTGTAACGTGTACTGAAAGTGTAAAGAATAAAATCACAGAACTCCCCGTTTCTTTATAAACTCTTTTCGACCGGTTTTCCAGTGCTTAGTAAATTTGTAATATTAATCTATAAAATATTTATTAATCTATTTAATATTAAAGGAAAATCAGCCTTTGTCGTATAATTTATAATGCCATAGATGTAACTCATAATATGTTTTTTTTGGAAACATGAATTTATTTATTACGCAATTTCAATGTTCAACCCCCGTCGTGTTTCTATATTTAGGTTGTTTTTATAAATATTTGATACATGCGATCTGGTTTTTCGGCTGAAATATTTGAAGCTAATAATTCAAACATGTAGTTTGCATTCTATTTAATTATAACTGTAGTATATCGAACCTATAATTGATAAATACTCGGGCTATAATTTCAAGCTATGCAGAAATCAATGACCACAAGTTTTGAAGAATGCACCACCATTAATTATAATTGATATGCGTGTTTTCATCAAGCATAGATCATCAAGTGTAATATGATGATGATGGAAATGTGTAGTATGTGAATATTTGAGAGAAACAAGACCTTCTCATCCGGAATATTGTATGACAGCATCAATATTTAATATGGCCGCGTATCCCACATTCTCAAACTAAGCCATATACTTTGTAACTGTTTTATTGAACAAAAATAAGCCACAATTCGAACAAGTTGACCGAATTAAAGAAATACTGAAATAGTTGTTTTAAATTTGTCTACGTTAAAAGATCATCAGAATAATCAGACTTCGACCAAGATAGCGAAAAAGAGGTTTCCTATTGCTGACAATTTAAGAGTTCAGCGCAGTTTTATTAGAGATATTGCTTTATTATTTGGTAAAATTTATTGTTCTATTTGAATTTTCGGATATTAACAGAATAATCTTGAAACATTTTTGAAATAGTTTTTTCCATGAATATAATTATTGAGTTACATATATTAGGTATGATAACTGGAGATATAGTATAATATTATATTTTGTGTGAATACGAGAGAATTGAAATAAAATGACACAACAATCAAATAATAAAGCACTATTATAAAATTTTTCCAGAGCTAGAATATGTCAACGCACTTCATTACACCTACTTTGACTAGGTTTGATAAAAAAATAATAAATACTATGAGATTTCAATACTCAAAACTGTTGTTTATACAGAACCATTATTTCGAGCTTAGGTGCCATTTACATTTACTAGGATGATAAAACAAAAAAAACCGGTGTAATAAATGCGGGTATTGAATAAAAAGATTATCTTCTAGTTATTTTTAAACTTTAAACAATGTATTTAAAAATATAAAAGATAAGAGAATAAAAGTCTGCTTAGCATCAATCTTATTTTCATGTGTACACTTTATTAACTAACTGATTGATTACATTAGTTAATAGAATAATGAAATCTTCTAGATATATTTTATCAGAAAAAATATATATTTTTATAAGAATATAATTTCTTGAAAAAGTCTTGGCGGATTGAAAAATGTGTTTTATTTTCTGTTTAACCAGTTAAGTTGAGTGTTTTCAATCCCTGGGGGCTTGTACCCTAATATGAATATTTATTTTTTTCATCTTGAACCCAAGAGCGATTCATTTGACAAAAGCCTATTGTATGTATTATAAAAATCCATTATTTAATAGAATATTTTATTTGAAGGGAGCATTTAATGATGCGGACAAGTCCCTGGAGATCCTTTGCTGGAAGATCGCTTTCAAAATTTACACCTCAATAATCTTATTCTTAATCTATATCAAAACTGAATCAAAGCATTCCATTTTAATTATCATAAAAAATAATAAACGTGATTAGATTCTCAGCATGAAATATTTATTTATGTATGATGTTATCTTAGTCACGAAAAAATCTTTGACATACATAATCCTTGACTAGTGCAACTAAGATATTAGGAATAATAATTAGTAAATATCTAACTCATCATCTCGATCCTTTTCCTTTATTTTAATCCTAATATTTGTAAATAGGTTTTTATTTTTTTCCCGGTACGTTTTGTTATTTAATATTATCTCTCATTTCAAATAAAAATGCAATTTAATATTACCTTTTACTCATTTCATATTTTAATAATAATTCTCGTGTTAGTTATATGTAAAAAAAAGTATAATTCATAAGAGTAATAAGTAAATTCAAATTTAATAAAGAAATCGTAATCTATATTTTTTCATTTTTTTGTATTTTAAGTCAATAGTGAAATAGATCACCAGAATAATATATTTTCTTCCCGTTTGTTTTTTCATTTTTATTTGATTGAATCATATTTTGAAAAAATTTTGATTCTATACAATGTCTTTGTATTCCTCGCAAAAACATCAATGGGCATTCATTCATGTTTTTTTTAAATCATAAAACGTATATTTTCGTTCTACAAAATAAAATAAATTGTTAAGTAATATTTAAAAAAACATACATATAAAGTGTAAATATGATATCAGCTATTATAGCGGTTTGCGGTAAGTTAGTCCATTTCTACGTGTATTTAGAGTTTAGTATTTAGAGTATAGAGAGTAATTTTCTCCACAAACAAATAAACAAAGGATAGTTTACACAACACATTAAATGTTTGTGTTGATTTAATGATATGCATGATGTCTAGTTTGTCAAAGGATTGAAATTCAATTTTTCAGATTCATTGCACTTTAGTCTGAAAGTGTATGATGTTTATGCTGGCGATAAAACCGCAATCAGTCTCGGATTTCCCGCAGTGTATCTATTTCGAGATACTTTTTATACATATAATATACGATATGAAGTTTTCAGTGCTTCTATGATTACAATTCATTGTTAGAAGAAACGTGTCCGGAATACTGCGATACCTCTGTGAAAATATCTCCGATACTCTATTTAACGAGACTTTGTTGGCTTTCAACTCGACCACCTTTTTTCTATTAAACCTTTACTCAAGGATAAAGACGCTTGAGGATAATTTTATTCATCTTTGCATAAATTATTAAAAAAAATAATAATTAGTATTTATCATGGAAGGAAGAATATTATTCTGTACAGGGTGAACATTTAATCAAGGAATGTATTTATGTAAAAATACTTCTTTGTACGCTTACTTATGCTTGTTATTAAGAGTTAATTACATAAAAGTACATTCCATGTAACTGAAAATAAAAATAATTACTAATAATCCATTTGTGAATCAATATTTCTAAATTTAAAAGTATACCCGTGGTGGAAGATAGTAATTTTGACTTAATTAAATAATTTGCGTTCTTCAAATTATTTAATTAAGTAAAAAAAACATCTTCGTTCAAAAATAAAAACCAGTGGTGGAAATATTGGTTGTATTCTATGATTGTTTTTTTTTATATTCATTGAAAATTAATGTTAATTAATTATTGTAAATTAAGTGAATGAATATGTTCAAAAACTTGTTATTGAGTCTATTTGAAAAAAAGCTTAATTTTTATTATAATAAGCTGCATGTAATATGAGTCTTGAATGTAAAGAGTCTAAAGCTCTATAACACAAACATGGAAGAAATAAAATTATTCTGAAAAAAATGCGTTTGAATAATTTTATTGGATTGCGAGAGAAAACTTTCCATAATATTCAGATTCATTTGAATTGTTCATTCAAGCCAAATGGATTATCTTTGTTTCTGCACTTTATCTATTAGTGCATTTTCACTGTCTTATAAAACACACATAAACATAATATGGTTTATGAATTTTCTATACAAAACGGGAAAATCCTCGGCTTCATAGGAAAATTATGGCAGATACTTTCTCTTTAGTGTTTTTGATATGCAATTTGCTTAGTACATTGCATAATACCAAAAATATATAACGTTAAAGTGATACTTATTCTTTAAAAAATATTCACATCATAACTATGCATTTAAGATTTTCATAAATTTAACACAAACATTTATTTTACAGTATTACTGAAAATTGACTATCGATGATTCCTCTCTTCGAATAGAAAACCAAAAAAAAAATATTTGTGAAAATAGTATTATGTATACTAAAACAATAAAACAATGAAAGGCACATGATAAAAACACAATAGTCAAAATGTCAAAAATATAATGATTTTATCAGCTGTAGTTATATATTTATTTATTTAAAAATATATAAATATCAGACAAATTAATTTAAAAAAAGTATAGAATCAAAGACAATTAATATTTTTTTTAATACTCAATTTACTAATATTTTTTTGGATTGCAAGCTTCTTTATTTCATATCAAAAAATATAGTTAATTATGAGATGTTTGTTGAAATCAATAGTTTTATATATCGATCGGTGTATTAAAATTGTTTTCAAGGCTTTGTCAGATTATTGATAAATTCAATTAATTTTAACAAATCTATTTAATTTATATTTCGTATCTTTAATTAGATTGAAGATATTTAGAATTTGACTTGTACAGTATTAATTCGTATTGACATAAAGCTACACGGGGTCCCGCATACTCTTTGCATTCAATCAGTGTATTTCCCAAAGGTCTATACAATATACAGTGCTTTTTAAATAATATAATATAAATCAGGCATTTAATTAACAGCTATTGAAATACTCATTTAATGTATGAAATCAACATGGAAATGGAAACACATAAAACATATGAATAATTTTGGTTAAAAAACACATTGGATTTTTCTATTCTATCCAAACCATACATTTTTAAAAGAGAGATAAGGTAAAAATAGCCTAATCTATAATTCAGTCCAACCCATGGAAGGCCTTAAAATTTAAAATTGACACAGGTAAGGCAATAATTGACAGTAAATGGGTTGTATTGTATATTTATCGAATAACTGCATCATCGATCGCTTTCAAAGTCAGACAAAATACAGCCTTCCTAAAATACACGTTCCAGATTTAGTTTGGTTACGGATTTAATGTTATCTCGACAAATATGTACGGGTATTTAGTAGTTTGTATAATTAACTGCATTTATTAATTTATATTTACTGAAAGTATTAATAAAGTGGATAAAAATAATAAACTATTAGGTGTTATTATATAATTGATATTAGTAAATTACACTTATATATATATATATATATATATATTAATTTCAAAGAAATTAAAACTTAATATTTTCTATAAATCAATAAAATAGAACAATCACGGAGATTGGAATTTTTACCCAGACTGCTACTATTTTTTTGTGAATTATAAGTTTGCACAGTAAATTTATGTTTTAGCAGTTTCGCAACGGTTTTACTTTTTTTTTTAAATTTAAATCCTGAGTTAAATTGAGAGGATATTTTTTGAAAAAAATATTTTATTAAAAAATCGTATATTTTATAATAATATATCCAACTAGAACTTATTTTATCAAGCTTAGAATACTGTTATTATATAAATATATATAAAAAATATTAAATAAGTTATGAAATAAAAATAAGTTAAATAAGTCACAAACATTTTAATAAAAACAAAAATCAAACAGCATCATAAATTTAACTACTTAACAATTAGTTTCAGGTTTAAACACTACCCCTAAAAACTTCAATTACACATAACCTAATAATTGAGTGTATGCTCCAATTACATGAATGCTTTTTTTTGTTGTTTAAAATATCATTAATTATCATTATAAATTATTCTTCTCATCATCCAATTGCTTCATAATAATCTTGTCTGTCTAAATATTATTATATTATACTTATGTATAATAGAAACAAGACTGGCGTCCGAAGAAGATTAGATCCAATCAACTCCTCTTGAACACTTTCACATATGTATGAACATAATTTGTGTTATTTGCTCTAAGTAACATCTAATTTACTATTTTATTCATGATTGAAATGTCGCTCTAGTATATGATCATAATATTATGACAATGATTTTACTAATGTGTAAACAGTGACCCGATCCAATGAATATAAATGCGAAAAATCTGCATTTACATTTGTTGTACGTAAATATAAGCAATAAAACCATCTGCATATTTATTGATAAATATATTAATACAATCGAATAAATTATTTTTACAAAATTTTGTAGTTTAAATAAATCATCAAAATATACTCCTGGATTAAAGGCACAAAGATAAATTATTAATTTCAAGAATAGCTACTCTGAATCTTTTTAGTAAGCTAAATCAGCATTAATGGGTAAAATACACTTTAAATATTATTGTACGATTGAAACTTGCAGACTGTCGTTTGTGATAAATTTAGTATTGTGACATAATAAAATTAGTAACTATTGTGATATAAACTGTAATTTGAACAAAACCCACTACAAATATTACAAGCAACGTCAGAGTCAATTAGTAACCTGAAACAATACTTTCAATAATATATTTATCAATAAATTTGATACCATAAATAAAGCAGAAGAATGGTGAAAATGATTTTCAGCTGACGAAAACTTTTGGTTCAAGTAATAAAAAAATGACATTGCAAATGGATTCATGAAAGCTTAACTATAAATTTTGTGATATCGTCAATTACGAAATTATTTAATCAGAGTTTTGAATAGTTATTTTTGTGCATAGTAATGAAATAATCTTCTCATTGGCATTGAAACACTTGTATTGTTTAATTACTTTATAGGTTTGGATCAATTGACTTGGAAACCTTGACCAGATTCTCAATTAACAAGTTCATGTCAATGCAATTATTTTAATGATAATCCAAGCTGTACTGAGTTGTTATAAAATGATACAATAATTAATTAGTTAAATTACTGAAAATTACTGAATAATTCACTAGGTTTGTGCGTTAGTGATTTATCATTAAATTATATATCACATAATTAAAGTGCATAAACGCGGTCTGATGTTATTTTCGATCGTTGCCTTCATACAATATTTAAAACTCACTCCGAGGCTTTGTACATAAATTAATATGTAAACGGGAAAGCGAACCCGGTTACCTGACCTATGATTAGTAGGAACACGAGTTTTGCACCATTTTTCATTGTTCTACGAAACACAAAATGTCACTTTTCAATCTACTTGGCCAAGACTGATAGTTTGTTATGCAGAGTGATGACCTGTTTTTCAAGGAATGACATAAAAATAGCAAAATTTTATAAAGACAATAGAGTAAAATATTATAATTTTCAACCAAACTGAGAATCAGACGTAGGTTTTTTTAGAATTGAAATAATTTATACTAAATTTTGGTTCCCCAGAGGCTTTAGTTATTATTCATATGAAAATGAAAGCAAGTATAAAATTCATGGGTTTTTGAATTTTCAAATTAAATTTATATTTTTAATGTAGGTTTTAAGCAAAAATATTTGTATATTATGTAAAACTAAAATGTCTTTATTGAAATATTTAGGAAATTATCTAATAAAAAATATTTAAAAAATCTTTTAAATTATATTATGCCCTAGAACTGTATAAGAGTGGTAAAAAACATTCTAACAATATAGCGATAGCGTGATGGAGAGGAGTTTTGTTAGTTAAAATTAATGAATCAATTGATTGTTTTACAATGTGTCTTCAAAGTTAATCCCGTAAAAATAAATTAGGATGATACTGATACAATAAACACAAGATATTGGCATGAAATAATGATGAGGTAATTTTTATGACTAAATAGAAATTAATGTAAGAAATTTCCTGAAATTATTCTGTATGTAATATTTCGATCGACAATAATACATTATAATATTTTAGTTA
>JAGTTH010006564.1:0-40354 GCA_022606485.1 Agraylea sexmaculata | reverse complement strand
GCAATTATACTGAAAACTTGATACGGCGTCGTAATGACGATGTCAAGTTGTATAAAAAACAATAGACTTCGCAACAAATATGAGTTTTTTACAAAAGTTACGGCCGATTGAATTTTTACGTATTGCAGTTTTCGACTTTGAACAAAAAGTCAAGCAAGCCTGCAATTATACTGAAAACTTGATACGGCGTCGTAATGACAATGTCGAGTTGTATAAAAAACAATAGATTTCGCAACAAATATGAGTTTTTTACAAAAGTTACGGCCGATTGAATTTTTACGTAGTACAGTTTTCGACTTTGAACAAAAAGTCAAGCAAGCTTGCAATTATACTGAAAACTTGATACGGCGTCGTAATGACGATGTCGAGTTGTATAAAAAACAATAGACTTCGCAACGAATATGAGTTTTTTACAAAAGTTACGGCCGATTGAATTTTTACGTAGTACAGTTTTCGACTTTGAACAAAAAGTCAAACAAGCCTGCAATTATACTGAAAACTTGATACGGCGTCGTAATGACGATGTCGAGTTGTATAAAAAACAATAGACTCCGCAACGAATATGAGTTTTTTACAAAAGTTACGGCCGATTGAATTTTTACGTATTGCAGTTTTCGACTTTGAACAAAAAGTCAAGCAAGCCTGCAATTATACTGAAAACTTGATACGGCGTCGTAATGACGAGGTCAAGTTGTATAAAAAACTATAGATTTCGCAACAAATATGAGTTTTTTACAAAAGTTACGGCCGATTGAATTTTTACGTAGTACAGTTTTCGACTTTGAACAAAAAGTCAAGCAAGCCTGCAATTATACTGAAAACTTGATACGGCGTCGTAATAACGATGTCGAGTTGTATAAAAAACAATAGACTTCGCAACGAATATGAGTTTTTTACAAAAGTTACGGCCGATTGAATTTTTACGTAGTACAGTTTTCGACTTTGAACAAAAAGTCAAACAAGCCTGCAATTATACTGAAAACTTGATACGGCGTCGTAATGACGATGTCGAGTTGTATAAAAAACAATAGACTCCGCAACGAATATGAGTTTTTTACAAAATTTACGGCCGATTGAATTTTTACGTATTGCAGTTTTCGACTTTGAACAAAAAGTCAAGCAAGCCTGCAATTATACTGAAAACTTGATACGGCGTCGTAATGACGAGGTCAAGTTGTATAAAAAACTATAGATTTCGCAACGAAATTGGGCTTTTTACAAAAGTTACTGCCGATTGAATTTTCTTTTTTTTGTTTTTAGTTTCCGACTATGATCAACTGAGACGGCCGCCGTACCTGTCGGCGTACCAATTCACCGGGCGAGCATCAGACCAGTGTTGTGCTTAGAGTCCTTGTAGGAACCGAGGAGTTTGGACTATAAGTCCGCGTGGCTGAGTGTCTCAGGAGCGAGCATGAGTGCAGTTTGATGTCGTTAGGAACCTTGCTGGTCTTCGTCGGGGTTGCTAGGTTTACGTGGTGAGCTATCCAGTCGTATCCAGTAGGTTTTTGTAGTGTTTTTTACCTGCTGCTGTGCTGGCTTTCTGCCATTGTGGAGCTGGTTCGGTTGTTGCGTCCCACAAGAGTGGTCTTGTAGGGTCATCACGGGCCGCCGTTATTGTTGCGTGTACGCAAACGTACGGGGTCACCAGTTATGGAGGCGGTAGCCCCATGGAGTGTGCGTGGTCCAAGATCAGTGCAGGAGTTGTTGAAATGGTACAGGTGTCTTTTATTTATTGGGAACTATACAATGGGGCAAACGTCAGATGACGTCAGAACGTGGCATGTGTGGTGACGTCACAACCACCCATTCTTGCCCATATATTATTTAACCCCTTACCGCATGAGATCTCAGATTTTTTTGAAATTGGTATACCTATGTTATGGATAATAACAGCTGAACCTGAAAACCCAATAGGAAAACTAAGAAAACCTTTCGTAGCGAGCTGTGAGTGCAACAAGCGCAAGGCATGTTAAAGAAATTGTATCAGAACTTAGTAATAAAGAGCTATACTTTGCTACAAAATCAATCCTTGTAAAATTAGACAAAAGGAATACATCTGGAGTAGTAAAATTGGCAATCCACGCCACTCTCAGAAGATTAAAAAAAATAAAGAAGGTCCATGACACCTTCTCTTCTTTTCCTATTAGACCATTTTCCAATCTTCTCTCTAATAACAGAAGGCCTGCAATCGATTACAGAAAATTATATTAAAATTAAAATGACGTTATCTGGACATAAGTTGTATAAACATTTAATATAATATCACCATCAAGAGAATGTACACGAATAGACACCAAGTGCTATTTTTACCTGGATGGTTTTCTCAGATCCAATTATAAATTGAAAATACTATGGAGACTTACAACCTAGATTTAATAAGTATGAGAAAGCCAACTATTTATTGAGATTTAGCCTTAGCTTAGAAAGCTTAGGAATATTCAGAATAAGATTTTTTTATTTATGAATTTTTATATTTTTTTGTATTAAAGTAACATAAAAAAAATTACAAGATACTTATTTTTTATGAAAAAAAAAACATCTTTTTTTTAACAAATAACATATATATTCGGATCTCAACTAACCCCAGTTAGCTTTTTTTAACAGTCAAACGGTTTCATGGGCTTCTTGCAACCAAAGCCATCTTTGTAAACCTCTTAAAGTTTTTTGTTATTTGATATAACTCAATGTAAATTTCAGTACTCTTTTATTACAAATGGAATGTGAAAGCTGACTTCTAATTGTTGATTTTTTTGAAAGGTTTAGACAATATTACAAGTTTTCAAAAAAGGTGAATAGCGGCCCGCTCGGATATAAAGGGACAGTACTCAGTATAGATTGAATGGTCATCCAGTACAGTTAAAAAATATTTACCGTGTAGCGGCTGACTGGACAGCGCAGATATGTATTTATGCACTTCCAGTTAGCGCTAACAGCCACAGCTCTCTTCCGTCAGTCAACTTGTCAACCGACACTCGAGCTGTACACACGTGTCTCCGAAATGCTCTTGCTTAGAGCACGCCCCACACGGGGCTTTGTGTAATTAACTTCATCTTAAATAAAACATCACTGGCCAGTTGACATCATCATCTTTTACTTCAACTCACCCCTGCACTGATAAAGGACCATGGGCCATCTACTTCTGCCCATAACCGATACCTTAGATTCGATGATAAGTCAACCAAAAATCACAGAAGAGCAACTAAGACAAATTAGCTCCAATATATATAAAGATATGCATAAAATACAATAAACCATTATGGTTAGCCCGGGTCGTTACAACAATTAATAGAACGGTAAGGAAAAAAAACATTTATTCCTAAACATATGAAGCACACCGCGATACAGAAGAAGTTTCGGTAATATTTGGTTTCACCAAAACTCTCACATTAGTTTATGTACAGAAAAAGGAGAACTCTCGTATAACTTTTATCAGTGCACCATGATGAGACAATTATTGTAAAAAATAAAAAAATGCATTTTCATGTATAATTAATCAACCGTATCCTGGAAAATATTTTTTCAAATAAAGAAAAAAGTACATATAAAAGTTTTGAAAGTGAGTATAAGCTTATTTAAAACATTAATATGTTTAATATATTCTTCATTTTTCTATTAAACATATAAAAATAATACGTAATTTTTATTATTTTAATTGACAGAAAAGTTCGAGTAACCGCACGCGGCCGATGAATCCAGACAAAAGAGTTTTTTGTAGGATCCGGTAGACGGTTAAAGAATACTTATAGGAGTGTACGGCCAGCTGGACAGCGGAGATATGTATTTATGCGCTTCCAGCTAGCCGCTGCGAATTAACGTGTACAGCTAACATCCCGCGTACTTCCACTCGTCACTTGTGTCACGTGCCTCGGACGGAGAGCATGTTGTCTGTCGCTCCTCCTGTATATATATATATATAACCTCCAATAAATACTGGCCAGTCTCTATCATCTTTTATTACTACTCCTGCACTGATATCAGACCCACAATCATGGGGGCAACTACCCGTACCCCATAGGAGAATCGTTTTATGGGCATTTTTGGCCATTATAATCAATAAAAACCATGTTTTATAATTATGTCGTCCCAAATCATGCGTGTTATATGGTTGTGTGTGAGGTGCGCTACACGCTGTTCATGAAGTAGGTACTCCAAAATAATAAATTGTAATTCATATAATATAATTTATTACAAAATTAAGAAACACATTAAAACGATAAACAAGATTACATTTTAAAAAATGTGGTGGAAAATACTTATAAAATCTAAACTAAAATTAACTATAGACTACAATTAACAATATATACAATTTTTTGGTAGTCTTGTGTTGCGGGCATACAAATTTCTGGCACACAGAGCTTCTCGTTTTAACTTTTTTTCGTTCTAACTTTTTATATATACACTTTTTCTCACAAGTACTCCAGCTGTCAGACTGAGAAAGACAGTTGTAATTCGCAATTTTGACAGATTATTACGCCCGTATTCTGCATGCATACATTTAAGGATAGGTAACTATTCACACTACCTTTCCTCAATTTTGACGTTTCCACCCTCAATTTTGACGTTTATGATGACACTTTGTGAATACGAACTTTATGAACTGTATTGTGCAACTGACGTTACCGAATTAAATTCGTTTTAAAAATCTTCGATTGGTAGACCATGTACAGTAACAGGGAGACTGACTAGTCGAAGACTGGATGCTGATCAGGGCTGAAGGGGCGGAGACTGGAGCCAGGGAGCAATACTGACCGGTGAAGTATGGAAGATGGAAGAATGGCCTCGCTGACAGTAGTCAGCAGTCTTAGCAGCTATGGTGAAGGACAGGAAGAAGACACGGAGCTGGAGGTGGAAGTGGAAGGTGCGAGGAGCTGCAGGGGCGGAGACTGGAGCCAGGGAGCAATACTGACCAGTGAAGTATGGAAGATGGAAGAAGTTTTATGAAATATGGTGGTTTCAGCACAACAATATAATTGCGAGGAGCCGGGAACAAGTAGGAATGTACTCAACATTGAGCCAACTATTAATTTGGGAACCAACAGCATAGGTTGGTAATTTGTATACATCTTTGTTAAGCTATGTGTTTATGAAATAATATGGGTTTAAAGACCATGATGGGCTAATGAAATTGAGATTCTGCAAAGAACAGTATATAGTTGAAAAAGAAAAGTATGCTGCGGAAAGGGAAAAATATGCTGCCGAAAAAGAGAAATATGCAGCTGGGAGAGAAAAATATGCCTACAAAAAGGAAAGAGATTCATAAAAGAAACAAAAGAAATTGAAAGAAAAGGAGGTTTAAATAAAATGAATGAATATTTAAAATTAAGAATATCATTTATAAATATGAATAAACATGGTTTTAGTCTGAACAAAGCTGATGTCAAACAATTTTACCAAGATACTGACAGTATGTGTGACAATGTGAGTATAATTAAAACAATTATATTTTTAATAAAACCATATGATATCTTATCCATTTTTCTAAGATACTTCTACTGGAGAAGAAATAAACGACACCGAGGGTCTGATTTACAGGAACAACTTTGCCATGTTGCATTTTTCAGATCCAGTTGAATAAAGTTTGCAATAAATTTTTATTGATTTACGTTTACTGCTCTGTGTTGTTTTTGTTTTTCCAGTTACTGTAGTGATTTACATCTGCAAGTGAAACGATAGAGATTCCTGACACCCACCATTGCTCGCTTCACATCTTTTTGAAATTTCTGTGTAATTTGCCTTTCCAAAATTTAAAAAAATAATAATATTATGGTATAAATGCCTTGCTTTGTATTTGTAGCTAGTAATTATTTTTTATTAACCTTATCATCTGAATGTAACAATTTTTTTAATATTAACTGTAGTTATAGACCTATGGGGGAACCTTCCTCTATAAAAAAGGAAATGCATCATTCACAGTACCTCAATATAGAATAATAAAAAAGTATTTCAATCACTATGACAGAGTATGTATATTGTATATAATTATATACTACCGTTTTATGCTTTTTTCTTATTCGCAAAGGTGATGTGGAAATCTGTGGTATTTACAAAATAAGGATATTGTTAATTAATTGACATTGCATTCAGACTGTGTATCCTATTAAGGAAGTGGAAATTACACGTTTTTGTTGTTTATAAGTTTTTTCGTTGTTTTATGTTGTTTGTAAGTTTATAATAAAACCATATTATATCTTAACCTTTTTCTCATTTTTTTTCTCTTAACAATTATTTAATTCCATTGAAAGAAACCAAAATAAATGTGATCAAATATCCTTTATTAATTTTAAACCTTAATACTTTGATGGCATTGAGAGTCCATGTTTATTAATTTTAAATGTGTGCCCTATTTGTAATGTCAAAATCTGGTTTTAAACTGGACTAGTTAAAAATCCTAAAAAAAGATCTAATGTTCAGGGATTGCATTAGGTAAATTATTAATATATTTTATATTAAAAACTTTTTTATAAAATATTTCTAATTGTTTAGCACGCTTTTTTCCTTGCAAACGACTTTCTATACGAATATAATAAGCAACACAAAGCTGGTTTCCTGCAGCTCCTCGCACCTTCCACTTCCACTTCCAGCTCCGTGTCTCCTTCCTGTCCTTCACAATAGCTGCTAAGACTGCTGACTACTGTCAGCGAGGCCATTCTTCCATCTTCCATACTTCACTGGTCAGTATTGCTCCCTGGCTCCAGTCTCCGCCCCTTCAGCCCTGATCAGCATCCAGTCTTCGACTAGTCAGTCTCCCTGTTACTGTACATGGTCTACCAATCGAAGATTTTTAAAACGAATTTAATTCGGTAACGTCAGTTGCACAATAAAGTTCATAAAGTTCGTATTCACTATAAACGTCAAAATTGAGGGTGGAAACGTCAGAATTGAGGAAAGGTAGTGTGAATAGTTACCTTCCGTAAATGTATGTATACATGTAGAATACGGGCGTTAAATCAAGTAAGCGTGTCATGTATGCATTTTACTGAATACGACTGCGCATGGATAAATCCAGTAGCAAGCAATGGCGAAGACTGGCAACACAGTGAGTTGCCGACAGTTGTCAGTGGAGATGCTCGTTGTAGTTCTGTGGGCTGTGGTCTCGTAGTACTGTAGGCCGTAGCTGTGCTGCAGCCCGTAGCCTGGTCCAGGTTCTACTCCGACGAGGTACTACGCCCAATACAGCCTGCGGCCCCTTAGCCCCGCCCCTTCAGCTAATCGTCCCATGTTTACTTGACACTTGATTGCTTTGTGCATTTACATCGACATCTGTCAGATTCTACGAATATTAGTAAAATTAATTTCTTCATTCTATAAGGATATCATATTGAAATGCTTTATTATATTTATGTGGGCCTAATGAAACTGATGATTGTCTTGAGCATTTAATAACTCAATCGCAGTAAATCATTACAAACGTTGATTCAAAATTACTCAATTATAATGTCAATGGTTAACTGTTACCTTCTCTTTTGATGCAAGATTTTTGCCCCAAATCGTCCAAACACATGCATTGGCATTCAGCCAAATACAATATTACAACAAATTTAATTAACCTTTGTTAGTCAAAGCGATGAAAACGAAAATGCTTCGCATTAATAATTAACAAATAATGTGTTCTTTGTGCACAAAAATGGCGAAGAGTCCTTTCAAACAAAGACCATTGGCCAAACTCCAAAAAGTGTACACATCAAATACGTAAAAATATGTAGTGTCAATTATTGTACTTTATAATAAAAATAGTAAGTTATGATTATTCTTTTGTGCAATTTTTTTATATCGTGACGCCTTCCCTATTGACGGGAGTCCCTTTATAAGGGGTTGGCCAGGCCACCTTGGCCTTTACGGGAGAATATAGTAGAGATGGTTTCCCAGGCCACCACACAGCAATGAAAATTTTTATAAATTGAAATAAAAAATGCTGGTGTTCGATTTTCGAAATACATGAGTTATAATATACATTTTATTATTAAGTTCATTGTGAAGCTTTAAGTAAAAAAAATGTTAAATATCTTAAAATCAATTGTTTGTTACTTATAGTTTTAGATTTTCATCGAAACATATGTAAAAGTCAGTGTTAATATATATTTTATAAATTCTACAATCAATAGATTAATATATTTTCTATAATCTATAATAAATTCAAAAATGTAAATTATAAAAAAATTGAAAAGATAAATATTCCCCACTACTTTATGAGTAACTGAAAGTGTGGGAACAAGGAGCAAATATGTTCCGGGCTGCAGTGTGTGTGGCGCCGGGACATGTGCAACATCATTCCCAGTTTTGTCAGCCACGCTTCAACATGTTGCTTATCATTGTCCCCGATAATAACTCCGATCACTTACAAATACAACTGGTATTATATTAAAACTATATATAATTATTGTAAATTTAATCTAGTGCAAGATGCTTTGTTGTGATTGTTAAATGATATATTTAATAAAGGTCTTTGTGTCTGTTTGTGCACATGTGTCTTGTTGGCGATGAGCCAATATTGTGCCTCTGACGTCTGCAAATTGTCAACACTTGGCAAAAGCTCTGCAGCTCCTTTAATTCATTCATCTCTCACTTTAGGACGGATTAAATAGTACCGATTGATCATTTTAGGAAGTGGGAGACGGTTGCGACATTTGGCTGTCGATGAGCGACACCATGGATGCTTCCGGAATTCCAATCCTTACCAAAAGAAAGCTACCCGAAGAGCCTTCTCAAGATGGTAACTACTTTGTTGTGTAAAAATATCATAATGATTCCTGAAGCTAATTAATATTATCTCTGTGTAAAGGTGCAGTTAAAAAGTGTCGAAGTTCTGAGGACAGTCCGTCCGTAAATCAACTAGACCCGTTCCGACCGAGCTTACTAAACCTCTCTGATGATGTACTTCTCTTTATTCTGAAAAGTTTGTCTCACAGAGAGATCAAGGCACTTAGTTTGTAAGTGTTGTTATTGATGGATTTTATAACATTATTATTATTTATAACATTTTAAACACATTACATTCTGATTCAATTATTTATTATTCCAGTTGTTGCCGTCGTCTGTCTCGCGTATGCTCTTATCGATCTCTATGGCGAGAAGTGGATCTCCGTTCTCATCGCACCAATGCCAAGAGCTTCCGCTATTACCTTCGTTATTTACATTCCTACACCACAAGTCTCGCTGTACGAGGTCTCGAAGGCCGTCCTCTCGCATTAGACGTTGACTCTTCCAAGAGTGATGAACATAAATCATTAAATTCCTTACTGCAAGGAACGCCTGTTGTGGATATCATCGACATTACAACTGGCTCCCGTATCAATCTTCCAGGCCTCGGAGGTGATACTCCTCCGCCGCCAAACAATGAGAATGTCCTGGATCCCGGTCGCGTTGTGCAAGTTCACCATAATTTCAGAGATCCGGCTGTGGAACACCGCCCCCTGAATATTCATGAAATACTCGTACAACAAAACAATCCAGTGAGGAGAAGAAACTATGTGATGCGTGTGCCGACACTCAATCAAGAGAATGAAGCCATCAGTCAAGCTGTTTACTGGAGTCAGAACTCTCAAAGATTGAAAGTGATAAGTTGTCATAAAGGTCATAACATCTCAATCAGCCCTGAATCAAAGCCAGGAAGTAGCGGCGAGTCATCTAGTCAAGAAGAATCGGCCAATAGATCCAAACAAGAGAAAGAAAGTTCCAATTCAAGTCCCAAACCATTTTCACCATCTTACGATAATCCTCCATCGCCGACGGATAAGCAAGAAGAACTGATTGCCGCTCGTCTCGCAGCAGAGAAAGAAGAGAAGTCCTTGGTGACGTGCGACGTTATGAAATTACTAAGCGCTCGCTGCACCAATCTCGTTACACTCAAATTGGAATATTGTTTTATTGACTGCAGTTTGGTAAGACCCATCATTTGCTTATTTATAAAGATATTATGTGCACAGTAAGATGGCATATTAATAATGAATATGTACTTTAAATGAAAGCCACACCTGTATGTTTTACACGAATATAAATTTTGCGAAATTCGTTTTGTTCTCTCTTTGTAAACTGTCAATTTATATCGATATGATGTTGCAGGTGAAAATAACTGACTTCCCCAAGACTCTTGAAGTGTTGTCCCTCAAAGCCAGCAACTGTATCAACTTGCCCACCAATAGATCGTATCTATTTAAGCTGGAAACGCACATGCAGCACCTCAGAGTGTTTGATCTCAGCTGGTGTCAATGGCTCACCACGCACAGTTTCATGTCGTTAAGTAAGTTGCCCTCGCTGGAGTATCTCATGCTGAGAGGTTGTCGAGAGTTGGAGGAGTTTGTGGCCTATGCAAGTCTTTCCGCTTTGTATGGATTCAAATCTTTAAAGGTACCACTCGCTTCTAATCACACATATTAATGAGATTGATTTTTTAAATAATTCTTTAAGATACTCGATATGAGAAACACTGGCGTCGCTCATGCCGAACTCTCCACTTTGGGTGGTATAAAAACATTGGAAGAGCTCTACCTGGAGGCACCGATTCTCGGATACCACTTCCTAGACCAGAACAAACCTGATGATTCTGACCATCCGTTACTGGATCCCTTTGATGACGGCTCTATAAAAGACTGGGAAAAGAATGTAATTAAATATTTTTTTAATCTATAATTAAATAATCCGTGGACTTTTGAGTGAAATGTATTGAAAAAATATTTCCTTATGCGTTAAAATTGCTCATGCTTTTAAGACATGAATAGTCATTATATTAACTTAATCATAGTATTTTTTTTTTTATCTTATATTGTAAAGTGAATCAAAAAAAAAATAATGTTCAGGGGTTCGGGGATTGATTTTCATACAAATGTTTTTTTGAATGAGACCAATTCTATCGCTTTACGGTTCTGAGAGATTAATTTCTTTTAAATTCATTGTTACGACTGGGAGATCGGGAATAATGTTAATAAAATCCCAATCGATCGTATTGATCCAGGTTTACTCTGATTTCCTGGATTGTAAGGATCTGTCGGTGACCTGTGTAACTAGTAATAATTAAGACCACCGACACAATAAATTAAATACAATAAAATCGTTCTTAAAAAAACAAAATTTGGAAAATACCTTCTCAAAAAGTCCCTCGAGGCGTATATAAAAAAATATAATACAAGTGTGTATATTAAAGAAAATGCAACTAATCACCGTTTCATTGAATAGGAAGCGTGTGCTCTCATTCAGGACATTGAGGATGAAGAAGAACTCAAGAAGTATCGCCCTGAAAATCCTGTACACGATGATAAAGCCAGCAGTCCGGCAGACAAAGGCGCTCCTCCAGTACCCACCGGTCAAGTATTCGTAGTGAGCATTCGTCAGGAGAGAGTGAGGATACAACAAGAAGTACCTCCGCAAGATCGTCCCATAGAAATACAGCAATATGTGCAACAACACCTCGACTACAGGACGCATAGGGACATGAGGCCTCTGCAGGCGGATGCTTTCGTCACCGACGCCACAATCAGCCGCATGGGAGGAGCACTGCGAGTGCTGCAGTGCCCCGGCTACACGGCCATCACTAACCGCGCCCTGCAGCACTTGGCGGACCACGCTCCTCTGTTGCGCCGCCTGGATGTCTCCAACACGGGCATCACCTCAGCCGGTGTCTCTACTTTCCGCTCGGCCAGACCCGAGTGTGAAGTGATCGCCACACATTTAGACAATGCCATGTGATCCAGTGATATTCAATCAAATATTATCAATGTGTAGTGATTATTCAGTTTGTAATTAGCACAAAAATAAATAATGTTCGCAATAAAATAGATTTTTGTGTTAATAACCTGTTGTACTTATGCTTTTAATAGTGCAAGGTCGTCGTCCCCAGCATTTCTTGTTAATTGCACCCTTGTGTTATATTTTAAACCAGATGTTTATTTTTATATGGATGGGGTATACCCATCGACAATAATAATAGTCACTCTGTTCATAATTCTTACAATTCAATGTATCCTCACTGTGGAATGGCTTCAAGGCCAAATGTCAACAAAAATATATATAAATGTATATCTCAATGTTGTTTTTTTATTACTGTGAAGCTGTGTGGGCGGGGCTTTTGAATCGACTCCAAAACCGGTTGGCAGAGACGCCATCACTAATGAGTATGCACAATAATCAGTATTTTTATAATCAATGGTTTGTAATCCCTGCACAAGTGTCAGGGTTGCCACACTTCAACTTCAACATTTTCTAGACATGATAGCTAAATTAATTGGTAATAAATATAAATAACAATAATAATATGAAGCTCTTTTTATAATGGTTGTAAAACAAATATCAAACTTACATATACACATTTTAATAATACATATCATATTATGAAACATTCAATAACAGCCGCTCGCAGTAAATGAGTTAATAATATTCATTTCTTATGCTTGTAACAAACGTCAAATTTTAAACATTCCCAGGCGATATTACTCCATGGTCACTTTTTATAGTCGGGTTTTATACCGGGAAACCACTTCACTATACATATATTCTTTCCGCAAACATGAAAACACTATTAACGTCGATATTTGGCCCACTGAAATGTTTACAGGGAGTCCGTTAAACTTGGGAATCCTCGGCGTACGTCATCGTAAAGGCGGTAATAGAGTTACTTTCCTGTACTTTTGATCGGTTTTTTGTTAATTAGTGCCTCGCCCGAGGCTCATACGAAAGCCAGACATTGCCGAAAGATGTGATAAGGCTCACTTCAGATTAGAGCGCGACACTACTTGCGATCACTATAGGCTTTTTGATTTCATCTCAATAGGACTGAATTCATAATAAAGCGATGTAGCAGTGTTGCGCCAACTTCATACGAATATTATATTTATTTCCTTTATACCGATCCATCCTCTTTTCCCATGGAATATTGGGGTTTTCTAGGCTGCGTCGCCGTAAAGACGGTAATAGAGTTGCTTTGCTGTAATTTTGACCGTTTTTTTTT
This sequence comes from Agraylea sexmaculata, assembly GCA_022606485.1. Classification (NCBI taxonomy): domain Eukaryota; kingdom Metazoa; phylum Arthropoda; class Insecta; order Trichoptera; family Hydroptilidae; genus Agraylea; species Agraylea sexmaculata. The sequence continues at coordinate 27,417 of JAGTTH010006564.1, read as the reverse complement.
GTTAGTTAATGCCTCGCCCGAGGCTAAGACGAGGCATTAACTAACAAAAAAACCGATCATAAGTGTAGCAAAGTAACTACTATCGTATTTACGGTGATGTATGCCTGGGAATCCATTACTTAACGCACTACACATTATCTTTATATCACTTCCATCCACTGTTAGAGAAAAGAGGATGGAGTGAAATACAGAAAAGATATATAATACTTTAATATTCGTTTGACTTTGGCGCATCACTGATCCTATGGAATAAAAGTGAGATGATTTGTTTCTAGGAAGATTCTATCGTTCTAGTTTGAACTCGGCCTAATGTTTCGTCTTGTAATATTATTATAGATATCTTTTTTAAAGAGATCTAGATGTAAAGTAAATGTCAAATTGCAGAAATGCCCAAAAATTAAACAACTTATCGACATAGCTAGGGGGCAAATAACCGGTTTCAATTATTGTTAACTATATAACTCGGCTAAGCACGTACTGGCCTCTAGGTCTGCTTACCGCTAACGGTTGTGATTAGTAATTTTGTAGCATAATATATTATTAAAGTTTTGCGATTAGACCAGTGTAGCTAAGTAACTCTACTAACGATAGTCAATACGAATTAAGCACGCAAAAATAAAAACAGGAGAAGTTCAAACACTTTGGAAGTTAAACTAACAAACTTCCCTTAAAATATTTTAATTTCATTAGTAGATACATTAATATTTAACTAAAAAATGTGTGTGTGGCATCCTTGATAATTGTGTTGTTTTCATTGGAGTTGTCCACTTTGTAGAATAGTCGGTGTGTTGAAGCTGGCAAGTGAAGGTCTTGTGATCTCTTCCCGAATCATTCTCATAAACATCGGGTATTGTATTTATTTAAAGTGAAATTGAAGAATATTATAAATCCACACATTGGCTATCGACTACATTATTAGAAATCGCGAAGGCGACGAAACTCGTTTTTTTTATTATTATTAATTTCGTAAAACCAGTCTTTTCGCCAAACACGTAATATTTAATGGACGAATTCAAAATAATGTGAATTTTAATTCTAGAGGAAATGAGAAATCTTGCGTGAAAACAGCTGAAAAAGTAATCTAAAATGTATTATTCGTGGAGGTGTTCCCTTTTATTCCTGACCGTCCTGCTGGACATCGCATTGGCGCAACTATATCGTAAGTAAAATTAATCTTATAGAGCAAATGTCCTATTTATTCGTGTAAAGTTTGACAGTTTCTCTACCAATGCCAATAATTTATAATTTGTAATGATGTCAACCTGTAGTCGACGCAATCGAGTTGTTAATTTATCAAAATACATATTAATTGATAAACAATGTCGTATAGTGTGACCATGACTTCTTATGAGGAATGTTAACAGTTCGTTAATTATAAATGCCAAGATTGTAGCATAAATCCTGACAATGAATACTAACGATGCTGGGGGAATACCCTAATACCCATTATGCTAATCAATACGCATGACAACATCCATGATCATTACCCATTTCAAAGAACTAAATTATTAAAAATCGACTCACTTGAAGACGTCATCAATAACATAATTACTACTAATTTCTCATGTTTTTTAAGTAAATATCATATAAATACACAAACGGCTTTTATTGGTATTATAATCACTATTGATAATTAATCTTGCCTAAAATACATGCTATATTTTATGTTTGTAAGATTCATTATTTCATAGTGTAGAGAAAATATCTAACTTTAAACACGCACAGGTACCTCACCTAAACTCACCTAAACTAAATAATATAATGAGTATTTGTAGGTAATCTTGCTTAAATTGTAATATTTGCTCTACAAACAGGAAACCAAAAAGTACATTCGAATTTGTAGAGCAAATTTCAAACTTTAGAGACGCGCAGATACGAACAAACTAACCGCAAACGGCTGTGATTAATAATATAATGAGTATTTGTAAGTAATCTCGCTTAAATTGTGATATTTGCTCTACAAACAGGAAACAAAGAGTTCAAATTATTTGTTGTATTATTTGAAAAATTAATTATTTCATGAATGTATAGAGAAAATGTCAAACTTTAGACAGCGCAGATACAAACGGTTATGATTGGTAATACAATTACTATTAGTGAGTAATCTTGCCTAAAATATATACATATATAGAGTAAATGTCATACTTTTTACAGCCCAATGGCGAGATTGCTCACTAATGGTCATTATTGGTCACACCGCAAGACTATAAATATCACATTACGTTATTAGTATTCATCATGAAGTGCAATAACCGTTTTCAATTGTTAACTCGGGGTTACACGTACAAATAATTATTAATACATTGTTTTATGTAAACGTATTATATTATTGCCATTCCGACTGGACAAACTGTGGTTTGCACTAAGCTTGTTCTCCTTTGCGCCTGTCTACAGTTTGACAATTGCTCTACAAACATAATAAACAGACTAAACAGAGAGTGGTGTATATGTTTACCTAAATTGTTTTTATAATCCAGTGGGGGACAGGTGCACAATTAGCGGGAGCGGTGATTTTGGAGTGTGTCGTTATGACAAGGATTGTCCAGCGGCGAGAAGAGACTACCTGTTTTCAGGGATTAGACCCACCATTTGCAGTTTCGAAGGTATATAATTTAACAATAACCACCGTATTCAATATGTGGCGTTAAAAATCAAAAACGCTTATCTCGCACCTTCCTCAATCAGAAATATTCAAGCTTTTCGTTTTAAACTATTTCATGAAAACATATTTCAAAAATATTTTTATAAAGGGGAAGCTATAGGGATAGAAAACATGTACATGTAAAAAAAGTAATGAAAACATAGCACAAACTTTAAAAAATGCATGTTTATTATGCATTTAAGCGATTTTGAAATGCACAGTGTGTATTTAAGCTTCTTTTTGAAAATTCATTAATGCATTTATTTTTGGTTTTCTTGTTGATAGCCTTCTTTTTGGCCAAATCTGGAGGCACCGTTACTATTTCTGAATCCATTTTAATACATTTTTTATACATAATTGCAAATTGTAGTGACATGTGCACAGCGCTGTCAAAATAGAGTGGGGGAAACAATACGCTCTGATTGGTTCATTCGCAGTTAAGCGAATTTGATATGTACACTACAATGTAATTAAGCCATTTCGGAATAAAACTGATTTTTTAAGTATTAAAGCTTTTTTGAAAAATGTAAGTTAGCTAGGTAAATTCTATGTAAAATTCTCTTTAAAACGTATATTATCATAACTTATTTTTTTTCAAAAATATCAGAGAAGCATTTTTGATTTGTAACGACACATATAATAGTGAGTAAGTCGTGCTAGAGCGTCACCACCGAGATATTAGAAGGCCTGACAAGTGAGCACTGAACAGATGAGTTTTACAGAGGCTACACCAATCAGACGCGGTGGTTTCCCTTCTCGACCAATCAAATGCACGGACATGTCCGCCATCTTGATATTTATACATCCAGTTGTTATAGTTGGTGTTGACTAGAACTGAATAGTAGTACAACAGCTCTATTCGTATACGCACACACTCTCACTACACTATTATATTGAACACCGCCGTAAGTTCAATGTTTACACCATATATATATAAACATTATATATCGCATTGAATATAAATAATTAGTGTAGCCCGTGTATTGTTACACTCTTCTCTCCTATTCGATAAAGGCATAAGTGTGTCTCCCCCACTCAACATGTTTCTAGTGACGACTGAGAGTGGCTGTGACAATATTTGAAACATGTCAAAGAGGTTGTGTTTGGTAAAAAGTGAGGCTAGATGTATTTGAGTGTATGTGTGAGTCCATATGACATGTAGTAATAATGCATTTACCCATTTTACTGTGAAATATAACTGAAGATATGAAGAGACATGTTTACACTATAATGTTTGCCAGGTAACTCATGTTTTTGGCCACTTGAACTAACAACTCGTGCGATATATTATGTTTATATCTATGGTTTACACATTTGTAATATTCACTGTCATGTTTTCAGGTCTACAATCCATAGTGTGCTGCGCCGGTAACTCCAATCCAGGACCCAGTAATAATAATAGGCCTAGTAATAATAATAGGCCTAGTAACTTCAACACTAACAGACCGACTCAGACAAATCCAAACATTGGAGGATTTGTCGACAGAGTTAACAGTAATTCGAATAGAGGAACTAGTGGAAGGACAATAAGCGAACAAAGTATGTAGTCATTCGTTGAGGGGTTGGATGGCATAAGGGCGGATAACGATATACATACGCCATTCACCTGTTACCAAAGACAATACTTCATTATATTAAAAATTTCAATATACGCCCTTATTCAACCCAGCCCCTCGTTTGTTTTTCAAATTCGCTTTGTCTCTTGTCTCATCTCTATACATAATATATAAGCTCATTGATGTCGGTTGTCTTCTGATCACGAAGTAAGCCAGTACCTGGGCAGCTTTTCTTTTGATCTCATCACACATAATATAATAGTAATGAGTAAGTTGCATTTGCAGAATGTTCGGAATACAGTTCTCGGGTGACCACAACCTTGGAAGCCTTGCCCCTGCTTCCCGATCCAGAGCCCCTGAACTTTACTGTAGCGCAATGTGACTATTCAAGTTCTCCGTTGATTGTCGGCGGAGAAGAAGCCGATGTTGGGGAATTCCCGCATATGGTAATTTCTAAAATAATTATCCTCGCATGCATCATGGAATGTTGTAGAGTAAGTGTAAGTGTTATATTTTAGGCAGTCATTGGATGGAGAGTCAACGATGACAGGGAATATGCTTGGTTATGCGGAGGATCCCTCATCAGTGAAAACTTCATCCTAACTGCCGGACACTGCACCAGCTTTGATAGGGATACAAGTCTTGCCGAGTAAGTATTAATATCTTTATTATTAGTACACCACTGATGTCACAACAACTATAAGCGCGGGCTGGACATCCTAGCTGGGCTCCACCCCCATCGTATACTTCAATTAAATAAAGACACTGGCCAGTTACTCCATCTCTAATTACAAAAACTCCTGCACTGAACAACACTTCAAGGGACAACCGCCCCCATAGCTCTAAACTCGTGAGCCACGTGACTACAGTTTATATAAATTTCGAGTCATTTTTGTACATTCCGTTTCCTCAAGCTGTGTCAAAGTTAATTTAGATTGAAGCGACGAGTTCGTCCGCCACCACCGATATATTATAAGGCCTGACAAGTAATTGGGATGGAGAAACGAACAGATGAGTTTGACAGAGGCTACACCAATCAGACGCGGTTGGTTTCCATCTCACTCAGAAATTTCAGCCATCTTGATATCGATGGTGTTGGTTCGTCACAAAATGTCACTCGAATGGAGAGGGATATATATCACGACTTTTGCTGTAGCTCACTCATTTGTAACACGGGCTAAATCTTGAAGAAACACATTCTGCAGTCGCAGACCTGTGCGGTGAAACCGTAGCGTCTGTGGCCCGCATAAGCATGTAATGAGAACCTCTTCTGACTTTATATACTTTTAGTCCTGAACCTCAAATAGTTCGTCTCGGAGAGCACAACTTGAGGAGAAGTGATGATGGAGCCGATCCCCAAGACATTAACATTGCTCAGATTATAAAACATCCCGAATATCGATCACCCATCAAGTATCACGACATCGCCTTGCTCCGTCTTCAAAGATCTGCCAGGTTTGAATAATATTCAACTATCAAATATTAGATTATTATAATAATTGTTAACTATACACACAGTCTGAACAAGTTGGTGCGGCCAGCTTGCTTGTGGCAGGAGGAAACATTCCCTCAGGAGTCCTGCATCGCCACTGGATGGGGAAAAATCGATTTCGGTAATGTCTCTACAATTATAATATTCAACTCAATACTAATAATATGTTTGGTTATCGTGAGCAGCTGAAAAGTCTTCAGACGTATTATTAAAGGTGGCACTCAAGATTATTCCCACAAACACCTGCCGATCATTGTTCACAAATAGAAACAGAAACTTTAACCGAGGAGTCATCAATGAACAACTTTGTGCTGGTGATTTAAACGGAGGAAAGGACACATGTCAAGTAAGTTATATTGTTGCTTTAAGGCTAGGTTCAGATTAGAGCGACACGACACGTAACGTTAACAGAATATGGTGACTCGAAATGTATGGTTCATTTGATGAATGTGTAGAGTAAAATATAAATTACTTAATAAATACCGTAACTGGTCTAATCGAAAAACTGTAATAATATATTATGCTACGAAATCACTAATCACAATGGTTAACGGTAAGCAGACCTAGAGGTCTGTTCGTGTCAGGGTTTAAATCAGTTAACAATTGAAACCAGTTATTTGTGCTTCAGTCCCCTAGCTATGGCGATAAGTTATCATCTCGGTTTTATTCCATAGGATCAGTGATGCGCCAAAGTCAAACGAATATTATAGTATTATATCTATTTTCTGTATTTCACCAAAGCCTACTCTATTATTAGTAGGCACTGATTTCACTCCATCCTCTTTCTTTCTTCAAACAGTGCATAGAAGCGAGATAAAGATAATAATATGTTAATTAATGGATTCCCAGGCATTCGTCACCGTAAATACGATAGTAGAATTACTTAGCTACACTCGGTTTTTTATAGTAAATACCTCGTCTGAGCCTCGGGCGAGGCACTAATTAACAAAAAAAACGATCAAAATTACAGCAAAGCAACTATATTACCGTCTTTACGGCGACGCAGCCTAGAAAACCCCAATATTCCATGGGAAAAGAGGATGGATCGGTATAAAGGAAATAAATATAATATTCGTATGAAGTTGGCGCAACACTGCTACATCGCTTTAGTATGAATGCAGTCCTATTGAGATGAAATCAAAAAGCCTGTCGTGATCACAAGTAGTGTCGTTGCGCTCTAATCTGAAATGAGCCTTAGTCTAAAATGATGATTATGTTACAGGGAGACAGCGGTGGTCCTATTCAAGTGTCAGATAAATCGAATCGCTGCATCTTCAGAATCATCGGAATCACATCTTTCGGCAATGGCTGTGGAGGCAGAAACACTCCCGCCATTTACACCAGAGTCTCGTCATACATCTCATGGATTGAGTCTATAGTGTGGCCATAACAAACAAGTGTCAGGGCATCAATAAATAATACAACACAATGTCCAGTTATAATGAACTTTGTCAAAAATATTATTATACTTATAACTAGATAATATGCCACAGGTGATTAATGTTATATGAAATAAATAATGTTGATTTTATCATCTATTTTAGTTGAATATACCTAGTTGTCAGCATCGATAATAACCAGAACTATTCAAATAAAAAAACAGTTTCAATAGATTTGATTTAACTGCTCTCCAAAAATAATAATTCAACGAGGTCTAACGGCCGTATTCTGGTTAGAATGTGTTAGTGAGTCGTGCTGGTAGTATTGGTGTACACTACTAATACGTATTAGCACGACTATATGAATAAGGCACTAATAGCAGCTGCGCGGTGGCCAATGCACATCGCGTAAGGAAATAAGATTCTTACAGTCTTATTCAGTAACATGCATACATGATGGCTGTCACTCTTACTTGTGTAAATGATCTGTCATAATGGATGATTTCACCTGTCACTGTCAACGTGACAGCTGGATTACTCGTTTTTGACAGCTGGAATAATTGAATTTGATAGTGACAGCTGTCAAAATCAAGTAATCCAGCTGTCAGACTGACAGTGACAGCTGGAATTCTCCATATTGACAGATGATTTACTCAAGTAAGACTGACTGAGCCATCATGTATGCATGTTCTGAATACGACTGTTAAATTTCCCACCGTTGTCAAAACATTTTGAAAACCGCAAACATTATACCTTTTTTATAAAATAAGTTATAACCATACTTAAAATAACCAGTAGTTAAAAATGCAAGCAGTAAAGAAACCACCCCATGTTGAATATTTTTAAAAGAGTTAAACTATCTGGAATCTAACAAGAATCATTTATAATTTGTATGTCATTGGTGTGTAAAGTGCTTGTCAGATAACAGCACGTGTTTTTATTTGCGCGAAAGCATTTTATTGGCTGAAATCGATCACGTGACCATTTGTAAACATCTATTTAGGGCAAATGAAAACATATATATTTTAATGCAAAGGCCAACCTGTAGTTTTAAAAACAATTTGTATCAATACTTCCTCCAAACAGTCCTACTCTACTAAATGTATGTACGTGTTCGTTTCTGTACACCTGTACGTGTACGGCCGGCTTAAGATTCATTTGATGACTTTGCCACTGTTACAGAAAACAATCTATGATAACAAAACAAGACACGCAACACCAATTCATTTTGAATTAAGATAAATCCAAACCAGTTAACTCATTACTAGTATGGGCAGAAGTAGATGGCCCATGGAGTTGGTCCAATCAATGCAGGAGTTGTGAGAAGTGAAAGATAATGATGTCAACTGGCCAGTGATGTTTTATTAGAAGAAGTAAATTATACAAAGCCCCGTGTGGGGCGTGCTCTAAGCAAGAGCATTTCGGAGACACGTGTGTACAGCTCGAGTGTCGGTTGACAAGACTACTCACGGAAGAAAGCTGTGGCTGTTAGCGCTAACTGGAAGTGCATAAATACATATCTGCGCTGTCCAGTCAGCCGCTACAGGACTCCCTTCCCAGTGAAACGATACAATTACAAAAAAAAGAAAAACATTGATATAAATATAAAGTTGCAGATAAAGAATTGTTACAAAAAGGAAATTATGAAAAACACAAAAATTACACATGTTTAATTAAAAAAAAATTTCACTGCACTGATTGATGCATTGATGTTGACTTGGCTCTGTATGATCTCGACGGAAGGAGGCTGTGTCGGTGTTGACGACGAAGGGTTCGTGAGGGACCTTGAACCTTGCCGGTCTTCTCTACGCTGGTGCTGCTGCCCTCCAGTCGTAGATTTTGCCGTTGTGCTGATGATGATAATGCTCTCATAGCCTTGTTGGCCGTCGTGGAGCCGTTCCCGCCCTTGTCGAGCTGTGGGATGTGGTGCTGCTGATGCTACTCTCATAGCCTTGTTGGCCGTCGTTGAGTAGTTCCCGCCCTTGTCGAGCTGTGGGATGTGGTGCTGCTGATGCTACTCTCATAGCCTTGTTGGCCGTCGTTGAGTAGTTCCCGCCCTTGTCGAGCTGTGGGATGTGGTGCTGCTACTCTCATAGCCTTGTTGGCCGTCGTTGAGTAGTTCCCGCCCTTGTCGAGCTGTGGGATGTTGTTGTCACCTTGCGCCCTCGTGGAGCGGTGGTTGTTGTCGCCTCGTGTGTCCAGCCCACGTGGAGCTGGTGGTTGTTGTCGCCTCGTGTGTTCCAGCCCACGTGGAGCTGGTGGTTGTTGTCGCCTCGTGTTCCCGCCCACGTGGAGCGGTGGTTTTCGCTCTCGTCGAGCTGTTGTCACCTGTTGTTGTTGTCGCCTCATGTGGTCTCGCCGAGTCAATACAGGCCGGTGGAAGGTTGCGTGTTCAAACAGGGGTCGCCATTACGGGTGGTAGTAGTCGCCCCCGTGGTGAAGGTTGCGTGTTCAGTCAAGGGGTCACCAATATGGGCAGAAGTAGATGGCCCATGGAGTTGGTCCAATCAATGCAGGAGTTGTGAGAAGTGAAAGATAATGATGTCAACTGGCCAGTGATGTTTTATTAGAAGAAGTAAATTATACAAAGCCCCGTGTGGGGCGTGCTCTAAGCAAGAGCATTTCGGAGACACGTGTGTACAGCTCGAGTGTCGGTTGACAAGACTACTCACGGAAGAAAGCTGTGGCTGTTAGCGCTAACTGGAAGTGCATAAATACATATCTGCGCTGTCCAGTCAGCCGCTACACTAGTTATATATTAGTTATTGTTAAAACAGCTCTTCAACAACAACATCATTGATAAAGAAGTCGGTAAGTTAAACACTTGTCTCCTGTTATTTTACCAAACTATTGAATAATGTCGAAAAGTAAACACACACACATGCTCATTGTTTACAAGAACTTTGAACAAACAATAATAACTATCGAGTCATTTGCTACATTTTTGATATTTCGTTATTGTATAGTTATTATAAAATCAATAAGTGACAATCTGCCTGATTATTAATATGTTTTACTTCAAATCAAATCTTGCGATGAATGTTAATTAAGCGCGTCCAACAGCAAGTATACTATAAATTGCCCGAAAATGGACCAATAACTCGAGAGCTACGTAACTTACTGTTTGAAGTGCTAATTTACAAGGCATTCCGTTGAATTTCATATTGATATCCAAATAATATGACTACTAAATTCCGAACGAATAGCTAAATTTATCTTTGGATTTCAAATAGACTTTACTAACATTGTTATTATTGGCAAATAAACACATTTCCCTTTAAACTCACGGAGAGACGATATAATTTACCACAAACGTCTGTGATTTGATATTATTGTGTGGCGGTGTGACCAATCACATCCATTGGTGAGTTATTTCATCTCTGCGTTAAAGAGTAGTGTTATTCCTTATGCCAAAAGTGTGTAAAGTAAACCGTCACTGCACGACCATTTGTGAATAAATGCTCCAGCCGGCATTGTGACCGTGACGTTTACTCTATGCTCTTGTGGCAGAATCTTAGACATTATCTTCCTAAATCATAGATATATAAATATAAGTCCTAAATCCTCACAAATTTCAATATTCCAGAATGCCAATGACACTAAATCCTGATTGAATATTTTGTTTCAAAAATAGAAATGTTGAAAATCGTTCTGATTGGAGCCTTAGCAACAGTGCTGATGATGACGACAGCGCTTGGAAGTGAGAGTCAACTAAATATTGACAATATCCTGCGCAATGACCAACTATTGGATAACACAATCAAGTGTTTGATGAATAAAGGAATTTGCAATGTTCAAGCAGCTGAATTAAAAAGTAAAAAAATACTCTAATATACTTTATTATCCACTTTATATTATTTTTTTGTTTATTTCAGTGATAATGTCCGACGCATTGCAAGCAAACTGTAGTAAATGTTCCAAGAGTCAACGAGCAGCTTCACAGAAATTCCTAGCATTCATCACGGCTCATCGGCAAACTTCTCTACAATCCTTAGTTTTCAAATACGACCCGAAAGGTCTTTACTTCTCAAGAATTAAAACTCGTCTTTAAGTTGGTGACAAAAAAAAAGAAATATGTTCAAAATAAAACAATTTATTACACAGTCTGTATGAAAATAATATTTCGACCAAAATGATCACTGTTAAAATAATATATTACATATTTACAGTCTTAAAATAATAATTATAAAATCATAAAATTCTTTCATTCTTCCTGTTGTTCTTCAGTTTGCTTCGCTGAAAAGAAATAAATAAATGAACATTTAATATCACCCTGATATTGTTTGTAATGGACAGATGAATTATATTACATATTTATTTAATAAAAGATTATCGAGACTCTATTTAATAAAAATGGAACTAACAATCGTCATCGACGGGAATCCATGTGACTGATACAAGTTTGCGATTGATCTCGGACAGTAGAGTTGCACAACGTTGAAGACTGCCAGGAGGAAGAGACTGGTCGGCGTTTGACTTGCGGGAATCCGCACCCACTCGAAGCTTCATACCTCGTCTTCTACCGGGCCTTTGAGTCGTTGCTACAAAATATCATCATTATTCAACTATTTTGAAATTATATATTAAAATACTCACTATTATCCTTTGATCTGTCTCGTCTGTAATCTTCATCATCGTACGAGCCTTGAGAGGCGGAGCGCCGCTTGGCGTTCTGTAATAATTACATTTAAGTATTCTGTCAACTTATACTTTCATTATTAAATAATTTTAACCTTTCTCGTGTGACTCTGATAATCCTGGCTATCATAAAAATGGGGTCGAGCTCTCCTTACTCGGCCTGTTCTCCTCCTCTCTTCAGACACTGCTGGTGAAATTCGTCCACTATTATTACTATTCTTGCGAGATGTGAAAAATGCGTGACCGCATTTGCAAGCTTTTGTGGCTACTGCGACCTAAAGTATTTAAATATTATAAATGAACTTTCTATTCGAATTGATTCAAAATGTCTAATTTCAACAATTTGATTTAGTTATATTATGTTACAATGTTAATGTGATGTTTTGTGACTTATTTAAAAAGGTGTTCACTATATTTTCTGAAAGCTTATGAAGTTTTATGGGTTCTCATAAATTGTTAACCTGGGTATCACACTTCGGACAACTCTTTGCGATCATTTTATTCCTCCCCATCTGACGCTCTCTTCATCACCGCAATACAACTGTCAACCGTGTAAATGTTGCCATAATTATTATCGATATGAATGTATTACATATAATTGTGTATCATAAAATAAATGATAACGCCTAGTAAAAACAATATCAATATCAATGTTTAAAAAACGACATCAACATTAATTTTTTTTTTTTTTAAATTGCACAATGCAATTTTTTTATTTTCTAGCAAATTCTCTAAAAAAAATTAAACACACATTTGACTTTCTAAACTTGTTATTTATTTAATAATCATAAATATAGGCATCATCAATTATTCTGTAATAAGTACTTTTACAAATAGTTCCCTATAATATTATTTAATCACACAATGGATCTCATTGATAATCAGCAATTACTTATAGAACCTTATTTATTACTATATTAACCATACAATAAAAATATTCTTTTTAAATCGTCCCAAAAGTAAATTAAGGCCTACTTTCCACTCTAATACTGTAATTATCAATATAATATTATACTCGCTGCTTACACAACTATCACATTACAATTTATATAAAAATCCAAGCTAACTAACAAATATTACATCGAGTCCATTATGCTGAAAATCTCTGGGTTTATTACTCTAAGCGATCTAGACGTCGCTTTCGTTTTGTGCGCAGAGATCTTTTCATTAACATAATAATAAGGCAACAATACAAACATGAACACCTCTCGATAAGAACTCATCAAGAAAACATAGTAAAAGTATGAACACATTTTGATTTCAGAAGCCAATACACGATTCGGAATAATTTAGGAACATTATTGCTGCTTTTTTTAAAAGCGATGATCGTACACAAGAGGCAAATAAAAGATAATATATGAATTATTACAGTTATTATTATCGTCATTCAATATTGCTATCGGATAATCATAATGAATTCAATGGTGTACTTATAAGTAAATTACACACTATAAATACATTGTCGAAAAAGTGTTTTATATTGCGGTCGAACAATAAACAGACAAGTTCTGTTTCATCTAACCACTGAACTCATAACGGATGAAGAAACAAAGCTTCATCGCTTCCACGACGGACATCACGTCAAGCTGAACTGATCGGAATGGACGAATACAACATTGGAGTAATCTTCGAAATCATGATTGTTGACAATGATGGCCCCGTGTGACTTCTTGTGGGCCTTCAGCACGGCCAGGGTCTTGCTACTGTACGAGCACCGGTCACATTTGTACGGTTTCTCGTCCGTGTGCGTCCGCTTGTGACTCTTGAGATTGCTGAGATGTCGGCAGCGGTAAGAGCAAGTATCACAAGCGTAGATCTTCTCGTCCGAGTGAGTCTTCTTGTGAGCCTTAAGGTTCCCCGAGGAGCGACAGCGGTAGTCACAGAGATCGCACTCGTAAGGCTTCTCGTCCGTGTGGATGCGCTTGTGGCACTTCAGGTTGCTGAGGTGTCGGCAGCGATAAGGACACAAGTCGCAGGCGAACATCTTCTCGTCTGTGTGGGTGGCCTTGTGCACCTTGAGGTTGCCGGAGGAGCGACATTTGTAGTCGCACAGGTCGCATGCGTAAGGCTTCTCGTCCGTGTGTATTCTCTTGTGGCACTTGAGGTTGCTGAAGCGCCGGCACTTGTACTCGCACAGGTTGCAGCTGAACTGTTTCTCGTTCTGGTGCGACAGTTTGTGCACCTTGAGGTTGCCTGGCGTGCGGCACCTGTACGAGCACGAGTCACACGCATAAGGCTTCTCCACCACTACACAGTGTACGGCCTTCCTGTGCCCTGCAAGCGCCGCCTGTCCGTCGCACACGAAGCTGCACTGTTCGCAAGCTAACCTGCTCTGTTCGTGTTCCTGCTCGTCCTTGTAAGCCCCGGCCAGGAAGTGCTCGCCCAGACCAGGCCCCACGGCAGCGCCAGGCCCGAGTGGTCCAGGCTGGTAGTGCATGTAGGCCGGCTGCCTGATGGCCAGATGCGGTCCGCCCGGATACTCCTCCTTGACATAAGTGGTGTTAGGCTGCAGCACGCTGGGCACGGCGAGCTCCATGGCCTGTCTGCAAGACTGTCACTGTCCCTGTCACTGTCACTCACTGTCACTGCAACACAAACACGGTATGGCCTACAGCTCGCTTGCAATCGCGTTCTCCAGGTTCGAGTCTCACCGGTGCCTTGTTGTAGTTTTCTCGAGTCTCCAGTCTCGCGTCTCCGCGCAGCTCGTCACAAAGGCGGAACCCTCATTATTGTTATTGCCGACATTAGTCAAAGTGACAATTATCTTGGTGTTGCCATGCCATACAGGCTTTTTCACATATCCATGCCTAATCGACACCGTGCACCGCTGAACCATACGAAAATTTGTATTAAATATTTATTTTTGTAGTGGCATTTTACTTTAATTAAATTTATGTAAGAGATCTGTGTTTGTGTTGGGCCGTGTGGGTGTTTTTTTATGGTAATGATGATGTCATTCATAAATATTTCATATCCATATATGGCAATGTTAGGTTATGTTATGAATATTGACAGCTGGTTACGTCAGGGGATGAAGTTATGAAAGAGGGGAGTTTTATCGAAAAGAACATTTGATCAACATGTCCAACATCCAGGATTGGGTCAGCGTAGTCAGGGCCGCCAACTTAATAGCCAGACAGGCGATCAACTTGCAGAGAGACAAGGTAAAGCAGGCGTGCTCCACCAGTTCGTTGCAGTGGAACTGTCCGACCGTGAAGCTGACTAAACTGACTCCGCCGACCACTGGTGTGCGAGAGGCGTTGACCAGGACCTTCACACAGCTCAAGGCCGCCAGTAGCACGGCGACCCATCCCGTGACGGAAAGCCAGGCCGCCGAACTAAACACCAAGTTCGAATCTGTCTTCGATATTTCCAACTTCGAATCTTTCATCGACGACAACCGAAGAAACAAGCACAAAATAGAAGCCATGCAGAGGGAAAATAAACAACGCGTAGAAAAAAAACCCCTCGACAAATATGCCGAACAGGCCATCGAACATTTTGAAAAGCTCAATGTTGAAAAAACTCAAAGTAAATATTGACAATAAAGTATTTTTGAACTAATCATGGAATATTTTTAACGAAATTCCCTCCAAATAACGCGTATTAATTTATTTTATTTTAGAAGAGCAACCTACAGCCCGAGACATTCCCATAGTTACCGAACTCAAACCGAATGAAAAAGTCATGGCGGCCGTTAGTAAACCCAAAATAAAACAAAAGTTAAGTGATCAATCTCGACAGAGAGCAGTGCCCTCGTCTCGATTGGGCAGGATGTTCGCATTTGGCTCTCTCGCGGCAGGTCTCGGCTTTAATACTGCTGCGGAATATGCAGCCAGAAAACTGGGTTCCGCTCCGGCCCCTGAAGGACTCGGCGGCACTTTCCTATCCCCGGCGAACGCAGAGAAAATCGTCGACACACTCTGCAAGGTCCGTGGGGCAGCTCTAAAATTAGGTCAGTTACTAAGTCTTCAGGATGAATCCGTCATGTCACCGGAATTGATGAAAATATTTGAACGGGTCAGACAATCTGCAGACTTCATGCCGTTGTCACAAGTTGAAAAGGTACATTCCACTAACATAGTAACATGTAGTACAAACAAGCCAATCATTTATTTTATTTTGTATTGCAGGTTATGAAGGCAGAGCTCGGTTCGGATTGGAGAAACTGTTTTGGTTCGTTTGAAGAGAAACCCTTTGCGGCTGCTTCCATCGGACAAGTGCACTTGGCAACCCTTAAAGACGGTACTGAAGTCGCCGTCAAAATCCAATATCCCGGAGTTGCTAAAGGCATCAATAGTGATATTGATAATTTAGTTTCCGTCCTCAATGTCTGGGATATATTTCCGAAAGGTATTAAAAAAAAATAATTATATCTAAAATTTAAATACATATTTTCATTACAATACTTTCCTTTCCAGGATTATTCATAGAGAATATAGTGGAAGTGGCCAAGAAGGAACTGTCATGGGAAGTGGATTATACGAGAGAGGCCGAATGCACAAAGAAGTTCAAAGACTTGTTGGCTCCGTACGAAGAATACTATGTGCCGACAGTGTATAGTGACTTTTCCTCAGGACATGTCCTTACGACTGAACTCATTGACGGTCTGCCATTAGACAAATGCTTCGAAATGGACTTGAAGATTAGGGAAGATATCGCAAACAAAGTTATGAATCTAGTTTTACATGAGATGTTTGTGTTCCGATGCATGCAAACGGACCCCAATTGGTCCAACTTCTTCTACGATCCGGCTACGGGACGTCTCGTGCTGTTGGACTTTGGAGCCACCAGAATGTACTCCAAAGAGTTCATGGATAAATATATTGAAATTATTAAAGCAGCATCGGAAGGGAATGCAGATAAAGTATTAACCATGTCGAGGGAAATGAAATTCCTCACCGGCTACGAATCCAAGGTGATGGAGCAAGCACACGTAGACACTGTGATGATAATGGCTGAAATCTTCACACCAAAAGAAGGTCGAAAGTTCAATTTCGGAGGACAAAACACCACAAAGCGACTGCAAAACTTGGTTCCAACTATTCTCACACATCGACTGTGTCCTCCACCCGAAGAAATATATTCACTGCACCGCAAATTATCCGGCGTGTTTTTATTATGCGCCAAGCTAAGAGTACAAATGAATTGCAAAGATATGTTTCAAAACGTTTACAATCAATATCACTTGCAATAATTTACTAAATGAAGGAAAAAATATATTTTTTCAATAACAACTAAATGCCTTACTCTTGAAATTAATAAAAAATAAACCATGTTTTGTAATATTTTTGTTCATAGATATTTATTTTATTTTATAATGTTAACAATATTTAATAAATTTAAATACTAAAAACACACAATCTTTTATTAAATTTCAACTTGAAAAACTTTGGTGGTGACAGAAGATGTTGCGATTATAGAATAATAAATAAATATTTATAAATGAAAAACACTTTATTTTATTAAATAAGAGAAAACAGTTCTCTGGAATACCAGAGAACCTACATCTCTATGTGAAATTGTAAATTAACATAATTCCTTATTCTAAGGCAAATTAGGTACATATTTACATATATAATAATATACAAAATAATCGAAAATAAAGTATATAAAGTGTATGTAAAAAAGGTAAAAACTTAATATAATCAAATTTAATTAAATAGTAGTGTTCTAAGGATAAATTTAAAATCCGTGAGGGTGTTGTGAAAGATATATACTTCAGGTAAGGAATTATTATAAAAAGACATGGATCGTCTAAAGAATGTATGGGACATATAATTAGTTTTTGCAAAATCTATTTGAAATGGAACCATAGAACGTGAGGAATTGCGAGGTACTCTAAATTTAATATTAGGTAATAAGGCTAATGAATCAATATAATTATTAAGAATTTTAAAAAGAAACAGAACATCTAAATAGGAACGACGGGCAGCAAGGGAAGGAATACTGTGCTGTTTACAGGACGAGGAATAATTCATTCCCATTGTTCCGGTGCGGTAATTTAAATTCCGACAGAACTTCTTCTGTATTCGCTCAATTCTCGCAATGTGTACACCGTATTGGGGATTCCAAACAACAGTGCCAAACTCGAGAATACTACGAACAAACGAGAAGTAGAGGGTTATCAAGCACATTGGATTTTTGAAGGGCTTAGAGATTCTGAGAATAAATCCAAGTTGCTTGAAAGCACGGT
Source organism: Agraylea sexmaculata (assembly GCA_022606485.1). Taxonomy (NCBI): domain Eukaryota; kingdom Metazoa; phylum Arthropoda; class Insecta; order Trichoptera; family Hydroptilidae; genus Agraylea; species Agraylea sexmaculata. The sequence goes on along the minus strand of JAGTTH010006564.1, from coordinate 9,515 downwards.
TAATAATGCCATCAATGTGAGATATAAAATTTAGCTTAACGTCCAATATAACACCCAAATCACGAATCTCAGTGAAAACTATAGTTAAAAATGATGAGTTGTTTATTTCGAGAGAAAGTAATAGTGTGACACTTTGATGGGTTAAGAAAAAGGTAATTTTTGTTGCAATACTTTGAGAAACGGTCAAGATCAGATTGAAGTTCTAAACAGTCTGAGTCTCTTTCAATTGATTTATAAATTTTTGTGTCATCTGCATATAATAGATGATAAGAATGTGAGAAGATTGTGTTTATATCATTAATATACAGGATAAACAATACGGGACCTAAATGGGATCCTTGTAGGATACCAGATGAAATTTCAGTTAAGTTCAGAAGTATAACCATTGACTACGACAGCTTGACTACGAGTTTCGATATACGATTTAAACCAGGCTAGTAAATTCCCATATACACCGAGCCGCCCAAGTTTTGAGATGAGGATATGGTGATTAATCTTATCAAAGGCCTTGGAAAAATCTGTATAAATTGCATCGACTTGACAACCCCGATTAAGAGCAGAGTGAATATAATCAGTATAAGTGATAAGATTAGTATCCACACTGCGACCGCGAAAGAAGCCGTGTTGATGCTGAGAAACTATTTGTCTTGCAAAAAATGATAATTGCTCAGTAACAATTTTTTCGAGAATCTTTCCAAATATTGGGAGTTTCGAAATCGGTCTATAATTCTTTATTTCATTTTTATTACCAGATTTATATACAGGGGTTATAAAAGCTTTTTTCCAGATGGATGGAAAACATTTCAAACATTTTCGCGCAATGATTTATTGTAAATGATAGTAAAAGGGATTGCCAAGTGTTTAGCACATTTAGACAATATTAAAAGATGAACATTATCACTACCTGCACTATTACTGACATCGACGTGGCTAAAACAATAAATAACTTTTTCCAAACTTATGTCAATTAAGGAAATGGTAAAACTTGGAGAACTTAGTGAACTAAGTGACCTTTCAGGAGTAAATTTTAATGCAGATTCAGTGATTTTCGGCTCAAATACAGAACAGAAGTATTGGTTAAATAAGTTAGCCATTTTTTGGCCGTCACTAGTTGAAATATTATTATAAAACATCATGTCAGGAACCTGATTTGATGGAGTTTTGGATTGTACATAATGCCAAAAATATTTAGAGCTATTTTGTAAGTTAAGTTAATGTATTCAATAAAACACACCCTATTAAGACGTTTATGATTATTACGTAAGATTTGGAATTTTTCATAATCATTTTTATTATTAGACTGCTTCCATATTTTATGAAGTTTCCGTTTATGTCTAATTAGTCTAATTAGTTCGCGAGTGTACCACGGTGGTCGATTTTGATTAAAAGTAATTGTGCATTTCGGAATATGTTTTTCAAATAAATTATTAAGTATAGAATATAAGGAAAGGACTGCTTTTTCAGTGTCTAAATTATTTAGTAAAAAACTCCAGTCACACAAAGAGAGCGCATTGTTCAAGTCATTAAAGTTTACAGAATTGAATAAGAATTTATTAAAAACGGATTTAATATTTTGAGATTTATTTGTAATAAAAAGATCAATTTCAAGAGGGGGTGGTGGGAGTCAACACGTGTAAGAAAAAAGTTAGATTTACATAGTTTACATAACCCATTTGAAAATACTAAATCTAAAATACGATTATTTTCGTTTTTAATTAAATTAAATTGGTCAATGCGATAAAATCCGAAACTAGTGCGGCTAATGGTTCATTATTGCAGGTAATTACGGCGCCCGTCACATTATCATCAAATGTCAGGGGAGACCAATTCGCGTGAGATATATGGGTACAGGTAGTTGGCCCATGGAGTTGGTCCTTTATCATTGCAGGTTAATTCACCTAAAATAATAAACATATCATCAGGATTGCTTATAGCCAATTCTTAAGCCCGATCAAAGAATCTGTTCAATTGCACGGAATGTGAGAAATTATGCGGGAAATATGTGCATGCTACGTGGATAAACCTTGAGCATCCAGACAGACGTGAGTCATGGGAAACATCAATGGTTATCCAGAGCTCCTCAGCATCGGGAGAGGAGGACCAATCATCACGACGCCGGGTATGAAGTTCACGGCGTGTTGCCATAAGAACACCACCTCCTGAAGAGGAATCCGGTCTACACCGATCTCGACGAAACACATTATATCTATAGTCAAAAAATTCAGAGTCATTAAAATTTGATGATAGCCAGGTTTCGATCAAACAAATAATATCAAAATCTGAACACAAAACATTATTTAAAAAAGAGAGAGAGGACGATCGCAAACCCCTCACGTTCTGGTAATAAATGGAGAAGAGAGGAGAAAAAGTAGGAGAAATAAGTTTTTGGGGAGTCTTAGGGCTCGGGTTTGGAGTTTTGGGAGCGTGTAGAGGGACGAAAGGACTGTGGTTCAGCAGGTTTGACTTGGGAGTCAGAGGGGGAAAGGATAACAGGGGCCACATTGGAAGCCTCTGTTGAGGACTTGGCGTATTTGGGAACATAGAACTTTTTGAAACACCAGCCTGAAGGCCAAAACGAGGGAACGAGGCACATTTGAATTAAGTCCTGAGGGACTGTTAGGCGGAAAGATGCGTAATCGCCTTTTGTTACATTGAGTTTAGAGAACTTAATGTCAATATCTTTTAGAATAGGTTTCTTCTCTAAAATGATTTAAGATTATCGGTAGTAGTACCAGGATCGAGGCGCCAAATGTGAATGTCGACAGTGTGAACAGCACATTTCGTTGTCAACGTCGGTGGTCGCATTCCCAGTACCTACAGAGAAGATCCTCTTCTCAGGTGGACGGCGGCGAACGACATCGGCTGTAGGTGAAGAGGTTGAAGGTCCTTGATGTGCACGTGCCTTCTGATTCACTGGTGCACGGCCTCTGTTCCTCCGAACTACTGTGCTCCAGGTATTAGCATCGGCAACGGGACCAGCAAGACATGATAAAGCAGCAGGAGTTGATTGAGCAGAGATGGGGACGTGGGCGGCTGCGGTGGGAGATGGTTTGGCTGTTGAACCGAGACGGGCGCTGAGGTCTGAAATCTCCTTGCGCATGGATACAACCTCCGCTTCCGTGTTGCGCCTCTAGTCGCCCCATGGCCAGGACCATCTGGGAGAACATTGTCTCCATTCGGGCGGCTACGGTGTTGTCCATTTGATAGTTGAAGATACCTGAACTGGACAAACGGTCAACAACACCTCAAGCTTGAGGCGAAGAAAGAATGTGAATGAACACACAAGTGTTGTGACAATAACAAAGGTTATTGTCGCATGAACTCAAAGCATTTTCCATTAGCAGTGCAGACTTGAATCTGTGGCAAGCGAGTTTACTTTATTCCATTATCCAACAAAATAATTGCTAAAAACATGAATAAGCAACCGAATATAGTATTGAGACTTCGCAGGACAAAGAGTGTGAGTGATATTTTTAATTAATTAAATAATTTACATCTATATTTTTATTATTGTACAATTTTAGACGGACAGATGTCATACATATGAAGTTAATACCGATTGCTCTGAAGCCCGAGAACACACTCGTCAGTTTCTAAATTCAAGCAATGGAAAAGCAGAGATAAAAAATCTATTGGATTTTGAAACTGTGATAAATTATTTAGTACACAGCGCAAGTGCTGAAGACAATGCCTTCTTGAAAAATAAAATCAATCCAAAATCATTGGATATCCTCAGGAATGTCTCGCAAGCAGTAGAAGAAGTCCAGAGCAATATTAAGAATTTGTCAGATGTTTTCCAAATAAATGGTATTTAGAGTTATCGTGTTTTATTAATTGAAAGATCAGATCGGCAGTGGGTCATTAACATTTATTTGCAGTAAAGATAAAATATACAACGCACAATGTTACAAGGACACCCCCCAATATATATTATAATCATTAATGTCTAAACATTTTTATCTTGTCACGTGGAAAATTACCTTAATAATTAAAATTTGTATAACTTTGTGGAGTATTCCACAAAATTATTATTGAACGTTGAGTCGAGAGTGGAAATATTCACATGTAAATGAAGTTGAACCTGCAGAGGCTCTGAGAGAGTGAGGATATGATAGGACCATAGCCTTGCGAGTTGTCGTAGAGTTCAAAGAGGGGTGCGGCCACAAGTTTGTAATTTTTGGGCACGGCGAACAACGCTTTATCCTGTAACTGCACTAAAAACAGTCGCTTGTGTTCCTTGGGCTTGGTGATGTGCGGAGGAATGTAAGGATACTGGGGCGGTTCGAAGTTTGGTCTCCACCAATTGCCGATGGTGTCTTCGATGACCCACTCTTGCCGCACTCCATCTTGATGTCCCAGGGTCTCGCTCAACAGTCTTTTTAAACCTTCGATTTCATCTTCGCCTAATAGTGAAAGTACATAAAATTATTGACATTATAAATCATCAGTCACTAACAAACCTGTGTTCAATTCGCCCCCGGGAAGTTTAAAGAATGTGGTTCCCAATTGTAAAAGCAAAACATGCGGCAGACCGTGCTCGTGAACTAATAAAACACCTTCGACAGATCGTCTCATTCCTAAAAGAGAATCGGTTATAATATAAGTAGTTATAGAGACATTATAGAGACAGTGAACCAACCTATCCGCTCAAATTCATCCCTCATGCGCTGAAACCTGGCCGGCACTGAAGGGTCCTTCTCAAAAAGCGGCTCCTTGGTACCGAAGGTGTAGTTGGTCAGCGGGTACAAGTGGATGGAGCGGCTGAGGGCCGAGGCTGTGTTGGCGGCCGAACCAGGAGTAGTGCTCGCGCTAGGTCCGGTGGGCGTGGCTACTCCTCCAGCCAGGGTCCGCGGCCACCCGCTGCCTGTCTTGGTCGCCCCCGCCACCGCCGCCCCTCCCGCCACTCCCTGGGCCGCCGACATGGTAGACACTGCAAATTTACTTATTAAATGTTTTGTACATTATATTGTAGCGATAGCGTTTGTTGTCTTGTATGTAAAGTATGATCAAATATATGGAGGCAGGTAAGGTAAACTGTCTAGTGTACTGGACTGTACTGGTAAACAAACAGATATTGATCTTGCAGCAGCAGCAGGAGCAGGCGCAGCAGAGCCGGCCGCCCCCGCAGTGAGGCCCGGTGCCCCGCAGACTTCCTTGCAAAGCTCACCTGTGGTTAGAGTAATGGTGGATTATTGTAATGACCGGCTCAGTGACACTACACTTCAGGTTAGCTTGTATTCAACATGGCGTTCGTCGATAGGGTTTACACCTCGCCGACATTCATACATATAAACCCTTTAATATTTCGACGATTTGCGATTCTATTATTGTTCATTTAGTGTATGAATTATGTGTATTGTTTTAATAATTTTCATATTTCTTCAACATTTTACTTGCGGGTGGCGTCATGAAATGTTGTGATTTTTTTTGCTATTAGGACACCTCTTGTGATATCAACGCAAAAAACTGTTGAGCGAAGACCCTGGGACATCAAAGATGGAGTGCCGGCAAGAGTGGGTCATCGAAGACACCATCGGCAATTGGTGGGGCAAACCGAACCGCCCCAGTATCCTTACATTCCTCCGCACATCACCAAGCCCAGGAACACAAGCGACTGTTTAGTGCAGTTACAGGATAAAGCGTTGTTCGCCGTGCCCAAGAATTACAAACTTGTGGCCGCACCCTCTTTGAACTCTACGACAACTCGCAAGGCTATGGTCCTATCATATCCTCACTCTCTCAGAGCCTCTGCAGGTTCAACTTCATTTACATGTGAATATTTCCACTCTCGACTCAACGTTCAATAATAATTTTGTGGAATACTCCACAAAGTTATACAAATTTTAATTATTAAGGTAATTTTACACGTGACAAGATAAAAATGTTTAGACATTAATGATTATAATATATATTGGGGGGTGTCCTTGTAACATTGTGCGTTGTATATTTTATCTTTACTGCAAATAAATGTTAATGACCCACTGCCGATCTGATCTTTCAATTAATAAAACACGATAACTCTAAATACCATTTATTTGGAAAACATCTGACAAATTCTTAATATTGCTCTGGACTTCTTCTACTGCTTGCGAGACATTCCTGAGGATATCCAATGATTTTGGATTGATTTTATTTTTCAAGAAGGCATTGTCTTCAGCACTTGCGCTGTGTACTAAATAATTTATCACAGTTTCAAAATCCAATAGATTTTTTATCTCTGCTTTTCCATTGCTTGAATTTAGAAACTGACGAGTGTGTTCTCGGGCTTCAGAGCAATCGGTATTAACTTCATATGTATGACATCTGTCCGTCTAAAATTGTACAATAATAAAAATATAGATGTAAATTATTTAATTAATTAAAAATATCACTCACACTCTTTGTCCTGCGAAGTCTCAATACTATATTCGGTTGCTTATTCATGTTTTTAGCAATTATTTTGTTGGATAATGGAATAAAGTAAACTCGCTTGCCACAGATTCAAGTCTGCACTGCTAATGGAAAATGCTTTGAGTTCATGCGACAATAACCTTTGTTATTGTCACAACACTTGTGTGTTCATTCACATTCTTTCTTCGCCTCAAGCTTGAGGTGTTGTTGACCGTTTGTCCAGTTCAGGTATCTTCAACTATCAAATGGACAACACCGTAGCCGCCCGAATGGAGACAATGTTCTCCCAGATGGTCCTGGCCATGGGGCGACTAGAGGCGCAACACGCGAGGACGGAGGTTGTATCCATGCGCAAGGAGATTTCAGACCTCAGCGCCCGTCTCGGTTCAACAGCCAAACCATCTCCCACCGCAGCCGCCCACGTCCCCATCTCTGCTCAATCAACTCCTGCTGCTTTATCATGTCTTGCTGGTCCCGTTGCCGATGCTAATACCTGGAGCACAGTAGTTCGGAGGAACAGAGGCCGTGCACCAGTGAATCAGAAGGCACGTGCACATCAAGGGCCTTCAACCTCTTCACCTACAGCCGATGTCGTTCGCCGCCGTCCACCTGAGAAGAGGATCTTCTCTGTAGGTACTGGGAATGCGACCACCGACGTTGACAACGAAATGTGCTGTTCACACTGTCGACATTCACATTTGGCGCCTCGATCCTGGTACTACTACCGATAATCTTAAATCATTTTAGAGAAGAAACCTATTCTAAAAGATATTGACATTAAGTTCTCTAAACTCAATGTAACAAAAGGCGATTACGCATCTTTCCGCCTAACAGTCCCTCAGGACTTAATTCAAATGTGCCTCGTTCCCTCGTTTTGGCCTTCAGGCTGGTGTTTCAAAAAGTTCTATGTTCCCAAATACGCCAAGTCCTCAACAGAGGCTTCCAATGTGGCCCCTGTTATCCTTTCCCCCTCTGACTCCCAAGTCAAACCTGCTGAACCACAGTCCTTTCGTCCCTCTACACGCTCCCAAAACTCCAAACCCGAGCCCTAAGACTCCCCAAAAACTTATTTCTCCTACTTTTTCTCCTCTCTTCTCCATTTATTACCAGAACGTGAGGGGTTTGCGATCGTCCTCTCTCTCTTTTTTAAATAATGTTTTGTGTTCAGATTTTGATATTATTTGTTTGATCGAAACCTGGCTATCATCAAATTTTAATGACTCTGAATTTTTTGACTATAGATATAATGTGTTTCGTCGAGATCGGTGTAGACCGGATTCCTCTTCAGGAGGTGGTGTTCTTATGGCAACACGCCGTGAACTTCATACCCGGCGTCGTGATGATTGGTCCTCCTCTCCCGATGCTGAGGAGCTCTGGATAACCATTGATGTTTCCCATGACTCACGTCTGTCTGGATGCTCAAGGTTTATCCACGTAGCATGCACATATTTCCCGCATAATTTCTCACATTCCGTGCAATTGAACAGATTCTTTGATCGGGCTTAAGAATTGGCTATAAGCAATCCTGATGATATGTTTATTATTTTAGGTGAATTAACCTGCAATGATAAAGGACCAACTCCATGGGCCAACTACCTGTACCCATATATCTCACGCGAATTGGTCTCCCCTGACATTTGATGATAATGTGACGGGCGCCGTAATTACCTGCAATAATGAACCATTAGCCGCACTAGTTTCGGATTTTATCGCATTGACCAATTTAATTTAATTAAAAACGAAAATAATCGTATTTTAGATTTAGTATTTTCAAATGGGTTATGTAAACTATGTAAATCTAACTTTTTTCTTACACGTGTTGACTCCCACCACCCCCTCTTGAAATTGATCTTTTTATTACAAATAAATCTCAAAATATTAAATCCGTTTTTAATAAATTCTTATTCAATTCTGTAAACTTTAATGACTTGAACAATGCGCTCTCTTTGTGTGACTGGAGTTTTTTACTAAATAATTTAGACACTGAAAAAGCAGTCCTTTCCTTATATTCTATACTTAATAATTTATTTGAAAAACATATTCCGAAATGCACAATTACTTTTAATCAAAATCGACCACCGTGGTACACTCGCGAACTAATTAGACTAATTAGACATAAACGGAAACTTCATAAAATATGGAAGCAGTCTAATAATAAAAATGATTATGAAAAATTCCAAATCTTACGTAATAATCATAAACGTCTTAATAGGGTGTGTTTTATTGAATACATTAACTTAACTTACAAAATAGCTCTAAATATTTTTGGCATTATGTACAATCCAAAACTCCATCAAATCAGGTTCCTGACATGATGTTTTATAATAATATTTCAACTAGTGACGGCCAAAAAATGGCTAACTTATTTAACCAATACTTCTGTTCTGTATTTGAGCCGAAAATCACTGAATCTGCATTAAAATTTACTCCTGAAAGGTCACTTAGTTCACTAAGTTCTCCAAGTTTTACCATTTCCTTAATTGACATAAGTTTGGAAAAAGTTATTTATTGTTTTAGCCACGTCGATGTCAGTAATAGTGCAGGTAGTGATAATGTTCATCTTTTAATATTGTCTAAATGTGCTAAACACTTGGCAATCCCTTTTACTATCATTTACAATAAATCATTGCGCGAAAATGTTTGAAATGTTTTCCATCCATCTGGAAAAAAGCTTTTATAACCCCTGTATATAAATCTGGTAATAAAAATGAAATAAAGAATTATAGACCGATTTCGAAACTCCCAATATTTGGAAAGATTCTCGAAAAAATTGTTACTGAGCAATTATCATTTTTTGCAAGACAAATAGTTTCTCAGCATCAACACGGCTTCTTTCGCGGTCGCAGTGTGGATACTAATCTTATCACTTATACTGATTATATTCACTCTGCTCTTAATCGGGGTTGTCAAGTCGATGCAATTTATACAGATTTTTCCAAGGCCTTTGATAAGATTAATCACCATATCCTCATCTCAAAACTTGGGCGGCTCGGTGTATATGGGAATTTACTAGCCTGGTTTAAATCGTATATCGAAACTCGTAGTCAAGCTGTCGTAGTCAATGGTTATACTTCTGAACTTAACTGAAATTTCATCTGGTATCCTACAAGGATCCCATTTAGGTC
>JAGTTH010006563.1:0-27933 GCA_022606485.1 Agraylea sexmaculata | reverse complement strand
ATCGTTTCTTCAATCACTATTATATTTTAGTGAGCATCAACCTCATATTTACCCATCGTTTGACGTGTAGTGTAAGGTTGTATATCGGAATATTACAAGTTCAATAAATTAAATGGAAAACAACACATGTCAGAAAATATGTGTAAAAATTTTCAAGAAATATAATTATAATATAGATCTAAATGTTTTGCTAATATCCTTTAGTGTAAATATAAATATTCAACACAAAATCTCGTTTCTAAAATTTTTGTGCAATCTCCTCCAACTATGTCTTTTGTTTACTGTCAAAAATGTATTACATTTTATTTTCATGTTTATAGGTTTCAATGGTGTAATGAGTTACGCTCCAGGAAGATTGAAGTTTTTGAAGCCAGGTTTACTATTTATAATTACACAAATAAATTATTGGTATTTTGTTGTTTTAAACAATAATCTTTTAATTTGCAGCAGATGACAGCAAATCCACCCATCGTATTGTTCCTTCAACTGATGTTGCACCAAATAGTGATCCCGATTCACACACAACATTTGTCTATAACAGACACGCTCATCTTCCAGTAGATGTACAGAGAGAAAAGTTACCCATATTCAAGTATCGCAATCATATTTTGCATTTGCTGGAAAATCATCAAACTGTAATCGTAGTGGGAGAAACAGGCTCTGGAAAATCAACACAAATACCTCAAGTAAGTTAAATTATAATTACTGAATCAATCATGCCAAATAGTTATTATGGTTCATTTGACAATGTTTTATATTCTGTATTTTACACCCTCTGTCAAAGAACAAGGCCCTATTTCACAAACATATGCATAGCAAGCAAAAACTATTAGTCAGATGGCATCGATACATTAACAATATGGTTTTTAAGATTTCGATCTATATTTTGTTAAATCACACCTACAATGCTTTCATATTATAGTTAAAGAATATGGGGTAGAATTCTAACAATTTTTTTTTTCCAACTTTGACGCTCTACTCCTAGTTGGCTTTTCCCTTGTAAAATCTAAATTTTGTCATTTTCACATGCAGAATGGAATCATTGGAAATATTATGATTATTTAAATTCAAAATGATCAAATATTTACACATCCGTAATAGAAAAACATGTCATATTGTGTTTGTTCACCTGCTTCCTAAAATAGCACTATAACATTATTTCCTGGACTATTTATATAAATGTATAATTATTTATTATAAACTTTTGAGAATTTTGTCCTGTCTGTTCTATATAAAAATTTAAATGATCAACGAAATCACGAAATATTTTCTTTGTATTTTAAAAATTTAGGAATTCTTATACTGAAACTACATATACTTAAATTTTTAAATAGTGGTTGAGATTTTTATTCCGGAGTAAGAAGTTCGTTCTTCTAAATGTCTTTTGCTAGGTCCTTGATATCCACTCCAGTATATTTTCCCATAGCTCAAGCTACCCCTTAGGTATTTGCAATAAGGAAGCTTCAGAATATTATTTATTTCATATAATGAGCTTATTTGGAAAGTTTCTCCTTAAAGTATAACCAATATTAGTTAGAATTTTTATACTGAAGCAGTTCACTGGATGACCCTGTTTTTCATGAATTATTTTAATTTTTATTATTTAAATGCACTTGTGTTTGAAGTATCACGATCATTTTAATTATTTCTTGATTTCTACTATCAATTAATTTTACTTCAAAATAAATATTTTTATTAGTTTATCAGACACATTCAATGTTCGTTTGTATTAACCTCGTGTATGATTGAGAACGAATTCTATCATAGTTTTTTTATATATGGACGTTCCTCCTTGATGTGGATGGCCCCCAAGTAAGGCAAACTTGTAGTATTATTCAAATGCATTCAAACAAGTATTAAAGACAACGTCATCAACTCCAAGATCACGCCACCAAGTGTCACGCCACGCGCCTACAGACCGCTGCGCCGAATACAGACTATTTCAAACACATATTAAATTATCATATCTATTTAGTCGTTACTTTATCACTCTCGACACCCACTTTGAGAAATATTCCACTATTACTTGGAAATTTAAAAAAAAACTTCAAAACAAACTGTTCGATACATATGTTTCCATTTTATACTTCACATTCCATTCTTGATATAAATAAACGTAATCAGTGAAAGCAATAATATTTCAATTTTCGAATACTAATTTGCAATTTGTTAATCGCGAATTTACTGTATTTGCATCTGAATAAAGATACGCATATCTATAATTTCTATAGATAAGCTGACGAGTATATACATATCTTCGACGAATAAAATATTTTTAGAAAATGTTGCACAGTTCTATTGTGGGATATGAGTAGCATCCAAATTAGTTTCCAATCCATGTATTAGTATAATGTGGTACAATGACTGCTGCACGTTTCTTCTATGTCTTTGGACACGCCAATTTTTATTAAAATTGAATTCACTAAAGCACTTCCTCTTCCTTTTGAGACTAGCTTGAACATGTGCTGGAATATCATTAAATAAATTTAGACACCGCCTGTGCGAATTACTAAATTACGGGTTCGTGTTTACAGGGTCGTTGTTACCCTAACGCCAGTAATTTGGAACTTTGCGTGTCTAAATTTAAAAAAAAAGTGTGTTACAGGTCAACAATCGCTGGCCTAGACCCTAATAAAGGATATAGTTATTTTTTTAGTAAAACTATTTTTTTTTTGGTACAAGTCATGCCCAATTAAACGACTGTCACTGCGACCACATTATCGTACAGTTTTCTTTGTTCTATTTTTAGGCAACTGTCGCTTTACAAAAAAACATACAGCAGGCAATACTTGTTTTAAATAAAAATATTTTCATAAAAAATGCGCTTAATGTAAAATTTCTATAATTAAATCAAAAGCGGATGCGATAACGCTCTTTGATTGCAATGTATCACGTATATCACGTATTATTATTGAATATAAAAATTGTTCTCCTTTTTTCCCTATGGAAATACATACACAGATAAAGACGTCCGCCGATTTATTTGTCCTTTGTGGAATAATAATAATATGGTTGTTTTAAAAATAGCACCGGATCGATTTTTTTATTTCTATACACAGAGCCACTGTGCACGTTTGCGTTAGAAGATAAAAGATAAGGCAAATAATACGTATTATACTTCAGTTAAATAAAGAGACGACCCAATTGTAATTTTCACAAAATATATAAATTTTCCAAGACGTACTCCGTGGTGTGAGTTTAACCGCACTTTGATCTCGCATAATGAGGTGATGTTACATGTGATTGGTTGAATTGGCATAAGTACAGAAAACATAAATTATAATATTGTGAAGAATAAATTCATTCATATGAATATCAAACGAAATACGCGAGATGATTATTTGTTTGGTTTTTTTTAATAACCGTTATTTGGTTGCAGGTGTTTATTTTAATCACTTTCGTTCACCTGTGATCATATTCATGGTAAATCCGCTTTCGTTTTCGGTGAATGGAAAATTTCTCTATTCGCATTTACTTCCATCATATTATTTGTCAAGAAACAAAAAAATGAGCAGTTCAGTGTCAAAATCCGGTTTTTTCAAAGATTAGCTATAACGGTGGATCTTAAACATAAGTTGTAATATTTTATTATCGAAACGTTTTATGAAAAAAATACATTATTTATATTTATAATATAATTTTGTAATATGTCATTATCGTAAATGTGCAAATAACGGAAACCACAAGATTATTTATACATCATAAATTACTATTATTTTAAATGTAAATCAAAACAACCAATTATAAACATGAGAGAAATCAAAAGAAACCTAACTAGCATAAAGTGTTTTTGAATATTTCAGACAAAAAAAAATGTTTTTCTTGATAAAGTAAAACATGTACTTAATGACTTTTGACATAAAACTAAGATAGCGAGACGAGAGGTTGAAATAGTTGTTAAATTATTTTTAGATATTATTATAGATTATTTCAAACCAGTACATAGAGTATTATTTATAATCGATATCAATTATTACAATCAAGTCGTCGCTCGTAATTTTATCTGAAAATTTGAGAAAAAAATAATGTCGTTAGATAGTAAGAATATTATGAATATATAAATCATGTTATGCTAAAAAATGTTAAATTTATTTATATTATTTACTGTTTGAAACTAACTATTCAACGTTGATTTGTGTTATCTGCAGTATGATGATCAGGTTTCGCCATCTCTAAACATTTTATACGTGGAAAGTTGCATGCTTCCATACAAGGCGAATTGATACCAGTTTCAATGCGCATACTGGTTTATATTATTTTCCTGAAATCATACTCCTATAATAAAATATCTTGTCCGTATATTTAATATTAGATTATATTGAATAACCAATATTGAGAAAAGCCCACAGAAGTGCCGGGTGACCGGAGCACCGACCTGACCCATTTACGAATCCTATAAATTTTAATGTTACACTACCACCAAACTTGTTCTCTCTGAATAGAACCTTCCAATACTTATCACAAAGAACATATTACTCGATAACCGTGTCGTGATTTTATATTTAATGGGTTATTAATAACTCTTTACAATGCAAGAGTGTGAAAACTGTAGAAGTCGCCTTGTATTTACAAAGCGATTCGGAAATATTTGAAGTCGTGGGTAAATATTAATAACTTTGCGTTTTGCTCTTCAAACACCACACTTTTTAAATATTACTTATCAGCAAGAAACACTGACGATCGACAAAATGAACATGTTAATTTAATATTGCCTTAAAATGATATTGGTTTATAAATAATTCAAAATAATATTTATATTGAGAGCCAACAGATCATATTAATCATAAAATAATGCTTTTAGAAAATTGAATTTCCAAGTTTGACAACCTTGAAAACTTTTGGAAATTTAACTTTAATGCACGTTCATTTGTATAGAAGGGTATTGCCAACATATTAAAAAAAAAATTTTTTATTCATATAAAAATACCCAACCTATAAATATTTTTAGTGATTTAATTTTTACAGTAAACGAAATATGTATATACTTAACCCAAAATCATAAGTAAATTTACACTTTTATAATTAACTTTACCATCATATTTTAGGAATTATAAATGTATATATGTAGTTTTATATTAATTATTTAGTATATTAATCATAGAAATAAGGTAAACTCTAGTGTTTATATAGTCGAAAGTGCTTTTAAACATATTTACTTCTTTGTAAATACCTCTAGTAAAATATATATACATCAAACAGTTAATTACACACAAGTACACGACAGGTTTATTTACTTTGTAGTGATATCACTTAATATGGGATTTCGCAGTAAATTCTTCATTTTATTTCTGGTTCATCATATTACCTTATAACTCATATAAAGAAACTACATATGTGTTCTTTCCTTAATCAGGCTTATGTTTATATAAGCGGATTTCAAACATATGTGTTATCTAGAACATATTTTATATTTATTAAAAAATATATTAATACCCAAGCTTAGCTCAACAAGGTACAAGTATTCGGATTATATACCTGCTGTCAATCTTTATCCCCAAAAAGGTCAAATCCATTACAACGTCGCTTTAAAATTGTATAATATTTTCACAAAATATCAGTAGTATTATTTTATTATATTTTGTTTGCGGTGTGAATATGCGTCAAATAGAAGTTTTTTCAGTCCAAAGTCAACTCGCGGTTTTTTATTACCATATTTTTTTATTTTTATGAAGAAAGCTAAAAAAAAACTACAATACGTAATACTAATATCGCTCAAAGTGTATAATTATCGATTCTGTCATACAAAAGAGGTGATTGTACTTGTCTATATTTAGGCCAACATATTCTATTTTTGGTTTATTATTATGCATTGATAAAAATTGTTTTGTATATGTACATATTTGGTAATCTGTTCTTCATATATGAATGTTGTTTTATTAATGCATTTGATGGCTTTTTATATTGAGTCATATCATGACTAAATAATATTGTATTTAGAGTTTTTTTTCATATTTCAATGTATGAAATTTGAATAATCGAAAATTTTGAGAAAAACATAAACACAATGGTGAGAAGTTAAGAAATGTTTTCATTGCTTGACGAATTGAGGAAATACCAAATGTGAGCCCTGATAGCTCAGAGGATTGGTCTTGTGTTCGATCGCCTTTCGGTGGTTTCAATACAGCATTATTCGGATTTCCTGGTTTGTAAATCGAATGCTGATACGACTATTAAATCGTACAGAGCTGCCTAGTAAAAATCTCTACAATAAAAAACAAGGTTGTAAACAAACTTACATTTTTATTTGGTTGTACGTGTAGGACCCGGTTAATAACAGCTAACAATTGAAATCGCACTTCCACCTCCTGTGTCTGGTTATAAGCTAAACATAATATGGAACAAAAATATAATAGGATAAAAATTAATAAATGGAAGTAATATAATTTAATTAGTATACTGTAATGATTTTATTAATTTTAACAGGAATGATTTTATGACTTCACGACTTATTTATAACTAAATATATAATTCTATTGAATTACAATGATTAAGACCAGCTACTTCAACAATAGAATAATTAAGCAAATTTTCAAGTGGTAGTAAAATAGAGTTGTAACCACATATAACTGGAGACTACTATTGTAAATAAGTAAATATATCTATTAATACTTCATATAAAATGTGTTATTTTGAATGCATTGCGATAAAAAGAGGTTTGCATTTCAATGCTTTTTACGTGTTATTTTTTGTATAATATCGACATAATAGATATAGAGTTCCTTGACCTATGTATTGTACTTTTTGACATAGGAGTACCGTTTTGTAAAATGACACCATTCCGCATTGTTGGATATTATAGGTCATGTTTATTTCTGGATCATATTCATAACATAGGTGATCTAAATCAATGTTGATGGCATCCAATGTGTTCAATAATTGTGTCCGTATTCGACCTTGCTCAGTACTGATGTACTCCCCTAAATAATGCCACGTGGACAATATAACCCCACAAACATATTCATTAATATTCAGTGTAGTCAGCTTGGAAAAAAAACGTATCCAGTTTCCTCGTGTATTCTAATTTCGTACTACACGACTGTATTTCCTGCAAAGTGGGGAGTGATCGTGCTCTAAACTAGGTTCAACAAAATGCCCTCACAAATACATATTATAAAAATAACACTACTTTGTACATAATATTTAACTCAATTTAAAATTCAGTGATCAATCTTGAATTTTGTCCGTATACAATGAAAATAATTTATAGCTTTTAAACTTATTCCTCGGGTAGTCAGCTTATTTTTAATGTATGTATTATAAATAAAAATATTTAGTGCTTTTGAAGTCGAGTTTGGGCCGTCATCTAGGAATCAGCTGTTTCTGTGAAGTATACAGTAGTGGCTTTCGTCTGTTTAATACTTATATTGTATATATATTTTTTTATATTGAATATTTCATTTATATGTTTTTGGGAAATCCTACCACCCACCCCCTAAAATATTCTCAGTTAGTTCAAGTCTACCCTGTATATATAATTTTCAAAAGAAGTCCTGTGTTTCTTATATCATTTTTATACATAATAATCTAATAACCAAAAGGATTTACGCATATTCCTGACTGATGAAGTGTAACGACACTGATTGGTCACAGGGCTAAACTATATATATTTGATACCATCAATGATTGTTATTCGCGGTATTTCGGACGCAATTTTTCGTCTTCTTCTGCAAATATAATAAACAAAATACACAGTGACAACTACGCATAATAGCAACAGTCTATAACTGATATATTCGAGAGTAGGCTAAATATTTGTTTATTATAAAAATGTATATATTATACGTTATACGATGACAATAATAATTCAGAATTTTCATAAAAATTATCCATATACTCCATGCAATCCTGCTTTTTAGATTTATGATCGGTTAAGAAATCAGATAATAACTATTAATAAATAAAATCAGTGATTCGTTTATAAAAACATAGAAGCTAGTGTTTGATTCTTTACGCTTTGAAGAATTGACCCCATTATTAAATATATGGCGGCCTCGTTCAGTCTCTCCTCCATATTCATCCAGGCGTTTCAAATAAACATCATTCTTTATATAATATTATCAAGAATGACCAATTCCCAATGTATCTCATGCTATTTTCAACCACAATGAATACACAATGTGATGAGATAACATACACAATTTATTGTAATGAACACGATAAAGCACTTATATATTTTATCCAAAATACTAAATGTATCTGTTCCAATTCTCAGACGTAGATATACTGAACAGGACTTATTTTAAACGTAATATAAAGGAAACGACAATTGTATGACTTCTTCGTGATAATGTCTCTTTTTAAATTGTTTGACTCTCATCTTTGACGCAGGCGCATCGTATTCCAAGTGAATGTCGTATAACAAACGAAGTTCTAGGGATAAATCAAAATATTTTACATCTAAAAAAGACTTGGGTATATCGAAGGTATACTTATATCTCATGTACACCCTATTTTATAGAACTAAGGGACGTGTTAAATACAATAGTGTATTAGTGAGTTGTGTGTGTACGAATAGATTAGAGATTGGTAGCATTACACGCAAACACTTATTGCACTATTATATTGAATACTGCCCTAAGTGTCATTTTCTTCCTGGAATATTCTTTTCAGTATATACACATCTTTTTTATAATCTAAAATAATAACTTAATGCAAAATAGGCTGATTTCTCATGCACATTTAATTCGACTAGAATTTGAACCGGGTATAGGATAAATAATATTTAGTTTAAATTTATTTTGTCGTTTTATATTATATCGATTTCTATTGTTCATCGATTTAAAACAAACATCACAAATATAAAGCAATTTCATTCATGCGGGTTATTTCTATAATATTTACTCCCCCTATATATGAATCTATATGTCATTGTATACCCTTTCTTGGACTGACTTATCTAATTATATTATTGTTATCAGCCTTTCAATCTTAATCCGTCCATTATCTTATCATTTCATTATTAAATTCTACATGATATGATTTTACTGTATAGTGATTAGGTTTTTGTGTTAATTTTAAATGGATTCTCTCCATCAAAATGACTAAAATAAAATTATCCTCGTTCTTGTACTAAGAAAATGCGGCACAAGGTCACTTCGGCGATTCCGTTGCTCGTTTTGCTTTTGGTTGTAATAACACAAAATAAAATCACTTGTGGTGTACGAATATAATAAATGATTTTATTTAAAACCAAATACTATTCACTTGTATCACAACAATGTATTTATCTACAATCATACAAAAATGCGACATTATCGCTTCTGTCATATCACCAAATTTAAATATTCAAGTACTAAGTAACGATTACTCAGTCTATTATTTTTTTAATAATCTATCAACACGTAATAATAAATCGATACTATTTCACTGTGTATGGAATATAGAATTATCTACATTTGTATATTTTATATTATAATGTTTTCCTGCGGGTGTATTGTGCTTTTTTTTATTTTATAAGTAAATATTATTTCTTAAATATGCCTAAAGTTACTCTGTCTAATTGGTTTCGAATTCATATCTCGTACGATGTAATTTATTTTTTTGATATTAATTTGACCGATTTCTCACAACATGGAATAGAAATACTATTTTCTCTCATAAAAATGCGTATGTTTAAATCCTGCACACATTCATCGATGTATTGAGTCGGTTATTTTGTAGGATTCTTTCAATTAAATACAAAATTAATATACATGATGGACTTTTAATAGAGTATTCAAGAGGAGGATTGGATATGGTAAAAAATATTTTTTCATCAGGTTAAAGTATAGATGTCCTGAAAACATGGCCATTTTAGTTTGGGATTAATATGGAATAATGGTGGCTTATTTTAATTATTTTAAAAAAGCTAGAAAATACATTTCTAAATATTCTCTACCTAATAAAATATAACTAGGCACTTAACATTTTATCTGATTTAAAATTGAATAGTAAATGTGGGAGGCTTTACTAAATGAGATTTATGCATAACATTTTCATTAAAACTCTTGTTTATTAGTTTGAATACTTGTGATGTTTATATGTTAATAAATATTCATACTTTTTTTGTACAATTCCGAAGCTTATCCTTTATCGATCTCCACTTTAAAATTGATTACATATTATTTATGAAATTGCATCGTGTTCTTTATTTGCCCTGTAATCGCCGATGTAACTACTTACGGTGTACAAACAGTTAATTTACCATGGTTTCCATGTCAATCGATCAAAGAACACTCTTCGGGATGGGTTGTTGTGAATAACAAACACCCACCCTATTTATTTTCTATTATGTCCCCTTTTGTTCAAGTTTTCTGTTGTCTTTTGTCTACAATTTTCACTGTGAAAAGCCACCTCCCCGAACAATGGACGATGTTTCTATTTATTAATAATAATAAATAATGCCAAATTTACGTCCCCTTTAAGAATTGTACATACATATTGTAATACTTGTCAAAATTCTGTATTCACTGTTTATTTTTGGTGCTTTACAGGGTCTTTTTTTATTTGTAGAGTAACTGTGATACTTGCGCAGAGGCGAGATTATTATAATTCGTGTATATTTCTTCAGAAGCATTCACACTTCTATGACTGTGGATTATTTTAATAGAACAAGGTGATTAGAAAAGTTCAATCTGACTACAAACTGGTTGTGGAGATGACATCATGTTTTGTCATTACACTATGCTGACCTCAAAGCCAACCACCATGATATTGGATGGATAGCCATAGTCTATCATGGTGGCCACATGGTGTTATTAGAATGTTGTTGGAACTTGGAAGCAATAATATGGCGGCGAAACAATTTGCGTGTGTTGTTGCTGCTGTCTCCCTCGCACATAACCTGTTACATCTAACAAACAAATGTTCTCAAACTGTTTATTTAAAAAATAATCAATGATGATGATTATTATTATTATTATGGTCATCAGCAGACTTCGGCTAAGAGGGTGAAAATTTTTTGAATTGCTCAAAATTGTAGAGCGCTTACATTTTTATTATTTTATCTTTATTATGTGGTAAAATGTATTATTCTATTTGAATTTTCGGAAGGAACAGAACAATCTTATAACACAATTATATTAATAAAATATAATTATTATTTTTGGAATTAGCTTTATACTTTGTCTCATGAATATAATGTATGATAAATATGATAATTAAATAATTAAAATCGTTTCAGACCTCGAATACGTCAAAGCACTTTATTACACACACAAAATTATGTAGATACATTTTAAATTGGGAATCTAATCGATTAATACAAGGGATCGTAGGGTAATATTTAAAAATATATTAATTGCGTAGTTCACAGAAACGACTGATTCGAAAATTGTGGCCCAAACTCGATTCCAAAAGCAGTATTGATATTTTTTAAATTTTATTTTTTAACATATTCTTGCGATATTTACTTCCCCCTTAAATATTCTCAGTTAATTCAAATCCACTCAGTATATACAAACTTGGAAAGTCCGTCAATTGATTTGAATGAAGCCATAATAATAAGGCGCGCCACAGTTTAGTGTTAGTTGTGTTTTTAGTATGTGTGTTCAGTGAAAGAACAACCTCGGTGGAGTACGCTTGTGTCGCTCATCGGTCTGTTTGTATTACATTCACTTCGTTTCCACCTTCTAAATAGTCACCCACATACACATGACCGCCATAATTCAATTATAAAAAAGCCGTATTTTATTTCACCTATCGAGGTAAATAACTAAAAAGTTTTTTTATTTTTATTTAATTGTGCAAGGTGAACTACTTTGATTTATTTTAAATATCTCAATCTTTTTCTGTTTCAGATTTGTCTGAAATCAGCGGCCGGCCTCTGATCCACTTCTATGGGCTGAAAACAATGTGAAATAGTGGAAAAAATAAAAATTAAAAAGAAATTAGTGTGTGTGTAATATAAACGGACCGAGTTTTCCTCCCACATGCCCAGTGATTGCATTTCCTAACGGACGGATTTGATTTTATGTGCGACCGAAAATGTGTACTTAATATTTTAAACTGACACTCGCTGTTATTTAATTTCGTTGATAGTGGTTACTTAAATCGTCAAAATGATCGGCCCCTCGTCACACATCAGCAAATTCTTGCTGTCTTTGTTCTTCTTACTCCTTCTCTTCTATGTCTTTATGGATGTGAGCATGTATTTGCGTATCCAGAACTATCCCATTCGTCATGAAGTCTCAAAACTCTCAGAACCTGTAACTAACTTCCATGACTTCAAAAATGGCACCTTCAGCACGTACAGCACGAATGTTACGAGAAAAGACTTTTCTTCAAAGGCACCCCACCAAGTCAAGCCTCGGTCATTTATTGAAGACAGCCAGCCTGATTATGAATCTGTGACTTGGATATCGTGCAAAATAAACCCCTTGTGTTATCCCACTGTGAAGGCTTTAATGCTCGACCACACCAATCACTATATCTTCGCTCCCATGGTATCGATTATGGATATAGTGCTCGGTATTTCTGATAGAATGCCCTTTATCACCCCTAACATGATATCTTATTCTCATGTTGTCCTCGCCATGATCGCTGGAAAGTTAATATCTATCGATTGCTTGGCGTATAGAAGAATAGGTGTGGTCCTTTTCCAACTACGAACATTCATGGATGATTTAGACGGCCATGTGGCCAGAACTAGAAAGCATATTTTAGGAGAAAGGTCAGAAGTTGGCACATCCGGTTACTATATTGATGGAATTTGTGATCTTTTGGGATGCATATTCTTAATAATAGGAATATTTTATTATCTTAAAAATAATCCTCCAAGAAGAGGATATGTAAAAGTTCACACATTGTTACCGCATTACAATGAGGTGCCTGTTACTACTAAAGAGCAGCCGGACCCTAACGGTGAAGTTGGGTTTGTGTACAAACCTAAAGTTAGCATGGAAAAAATGCTAAGAAAAATATTAATGTTCTCGGGACAACTCATGCTGTCGTCGATGGCGTGGAATCGTTACATTGATGTTTATCAAGATACTCTAGAAAGAGAAGATCCGAGCATCAATTCTGCTCAAAAGGAGCGTCAGTTATTTGTATTTCGATCCGGATTTTTCTTTGCGATTGCTTGGCTCTGGAAAATTGTCAATGTACACAGCTTCTTGCACTGTATATTATTCGCTATTTTCTGTGATAAACTTTGGGAGTTTTTGAGATTCATCCAGTTTTCTGGATATGCAATTCTTGTGGCATCTGTTTGTTTCACAGAGATGCATATGATGAAAGTTCAGAATTATGTTTATAAAACATTTGTTTACAATAACGGTGCTCCGTCATAGGTCTTCTCTATTGAAAAAGATATTTGAAATAATTTAATATGAGATAATCAAACTAAGCTTACCACATTAAATAAAACTATTTAATTTCACAGTGACTGTCTTCCATTAAAGTAGACACTACGGAAGTTTTCTTGAATTTTTCTCTAAGAATAAATTGTGTAATGTTCATTTTTCATATTACATAAAGTCCATCTCCATTTTTGTACAAATTGTTGACTATTGATATTTATATGAATCGATTTAATGTTAATAATAATAGTTACTGTTGTATCTTATAATTCAATATTTGATTTGCTTGTTTATTAAACCCTATGATATGTATGCCTTTGATACTTCATCACCATTTTATTTCATATTGAAATTTAATTTATTATTTTGTTAAGAATGATAAGCTTAATTGTGATATAATACCATACTTTGTTATACTTTAAGCAAAATATTTTAATAATGCTCCATAACACATAGATTATTTGTCCATTTCAACGAATTTTATAAATGTCTTCAGGGGTGAACTGAATGCAATTATTAATTAAGTTCATTATTATGTTATGATCGGTTTATTATGTGGAAAATATTCATTACTGAATTGTGCCAATATGAAAGTTAAATATTTTACGAAACACAAAAGAACATTTAGGTTTTGTACTTTTAACATATGTATTTAAAATAATCTTTTTCCCAAACGAATACTTTGATTTACCTAGAGTTGTATAATTTGCAATGATTCCTTACTAAAGGTTAAATAGTGGGTGAAAGGGGAATGATATTATGTTATTAAGATGAGTAGCAATCAAACTGTGAATGCAAAACAGATGCTTGTCTTCTGATGAATATTTGAAAAAGATAATCCTACTTTACTGTATCTGACTGAAAACGAATGCCTTGCCATCTAGTTAAATCACATTAACAAATACATATATTTAAATGTAAAAGCTATTTTTAATATGTCTACAAATAATTAAATGAATTCATGTTAGGATATTGTGGTCTGTCTAGATTCCTGAAGAAACTTTTTTTTTCAATAATTCTTCTTTTTCATAACCCACAATATATTAAAAATGAATAAAATCCATTCCATATTCTATTTTGATGCTTTAATCAAGAATGACTTTCTGTCATCCAAACATGTAAATTATTAATGTATCGTCTATAAATGTTCTTTGTAAAGTTAATAAAGTATATTTAAAAGTGTTAAATACAAATCATGTCTAAAATTCTTCGAGCATTTTATTTTTCCCACTATTTCAATTTTTATCTTTGAGTGAATTTTCACATGATTGAAAGAACATTTTATTTAAGAAATTATATTAAATATTTATGGTTTTCAATAAAATCAGATAATTTATAAAATTCAAAATTTTCATTGACTTACCTCACTGCTGCTCTATTCTTTAAAAATATTCAATCAATGGTAAAAATCAGCAGAAAGTTGATAAAAAGAACTGAAATTTTGTGAGGGTCGCAATCCAATTTGCAAGTGGAAAAAAATGATGCTATAAATTACTCACTACAATAAAACTACCGAATTCTGGTCAATTTAAACTTGAACAAATTCATTATTTTAGGTGGGATGGGTTACGGCCTAGTGGGTTTTTTACGGTTTTACAGTAGATAAATGCATAGTCCTGTGGAACAAGTATAAAATTTTATAACACAATTATTTCTACATTTAATAATAATTCCGTTTAATTAATAAGTGTTGTCAATATTATCAGATTGATAAATGAAATCAACGAACTTGACCTTTTTTTATTATAGTAGAAAATATAATACAGATTTAAATATTAGACAGATATTCTCAAAGTTTAATGAGTTAAGAAAACATATTAATAGGTCAAAAAGTAACATCTTTTTTCCCAGAGTCCTTCATCCCAATATTGTCAAATAAGAACCGATGCATCGAGTAGTAGATTTTTATTTTTTATTTACACTTTGTTCTTCCTTCAGTATTTGTATGAGACTGGATACTGCGATAATCATGGCCAAATTGTTGTCACGAGTCCTCGTGTGTCTGCTGCTATATCACTTGCCACAAGGGTAGCTAAAGAACAAAATACAATCTGCTCAAAAGATGGATCGGTCGGTTACGCAGTTAGCTTTGATGGCCAATTCGGCATCAATACCAAAATTAAGGTATGTAATTTTAACTTTATAGAAGTATAAGAGTAAAATATGATTTTCATTCCGCAGTATGTCACTGAGGGGATTTTACTCAGAGAAATGTTCTCCGATCCTCTACTCACTCAATACAGCTGCATTATTTTAGATGAAGTTCATGAAAGAAGTCAATTAACAGATGTAATCATGGGATTAATCAAAAAGATTTTAAAAGTATAATATTACTGCTATAAAATATATGTTAATATATATATAGAAAATATAACATACCTGTGGTGTTTTCAGAAAAGAAAACAATTGAAACTGGTTGTATCTTCAGCTACAATGAATGCTGAATTTTTGAGAGATTTTTTCAACTTAAACACTAATAAGGAAAATGCACACAAACAACCGTCTTCAGCAATAATTTCTGTGGTGGGAAAAATGCATCCAGTTGAAATATTCTATGTTGAAGGTATTAGTAATTAAATTATAGTAATCTTATTTATGTATTTAACATATTTAAATTAAAATTAGCACCTGTACCTGACTACATCAAAGCCACAGTTGACACAATTATTAAAATCCATGAAAATGAACCGTTTGGGGATATACTTGCATTTTTAACTGGCCAGGTAAGTTTATTTAGCTGAACACTTCAAAATCTCACAATATAAAATTTATATCTGTCTGTGATTCATACAGGATGAAATAGTAACAGCGTGCCGCATCCTAAAGGACTATGCCGAGGAAAAAAATAAGCAACAATCTCAGAAGACTTTAAAAGCTCAAATGTCTGTACTTCCAATGTATGGCAGTCTCCCTTATCACGAACAATTGAAAGTGTTTAAAATGGCGGAAGTTAATGTGAGAAAAGTTATTTTAGCCACAAATATTGCCGAAACTTCGCTCACCATTTATGGAATAACATATGGTAATAATTATCGTAAACACACTAGCTTAATGTTTTCTCCTTAGAAATAATTCTACATAAGTATTTAATTATACCTTAACACCTATTTCCATATTATATGTATATCCTCATTGTCTATATTGTCTCTATATTTCATGTACATTTTTTAAATGCAATATAATTTCCTTTTAGTTATTGACTGTGGTTTCCATAAAGTGAGATATTTTGATGGTTCTGTTGCCTTTGACAGTTTAGTTGTTTGTCCGATATCACAAGCAAATGCAATACAAAGAGCCGGAAGAGCTGGTCGAATTTCATCAGGAAAATGTTACAGGTAATCTATACAAACTGCTTAGTGACAAAATAAAAATTTAATAAAAATATGTTGTAGACTATACTCCGAAGATATCTATAAACAAATGACTCCGAATGTACCGCCAGAAATGCAAAGAAGTGATTTGTCTGCTATAGTTTTACAATTAAAAGCACTTGGAATTCACAATGTTCTCAGGTTTGTTTTTTTTTGTTTATTATATTACATTATTATTGTATTTATTACATTGTTTTAATATTTCCTCTAAAGGTTTTCATTTCCATCACCACCAGCAGCAAAAATTCTTCTGTCCGCCATTGAAGTACTTTATGCAATTGGAGCCATTACAAAAAATGGAGAATTGACAAATCCTTTAGGAATGAATATGGCTGAATTACCTTTGCCACCTAGATATGCAAAAATTCTCTGCGTCAGTGGTAAAGTTTAAATTTAAGTAGATTAAAAAAAATACAATGGTGTATGAATAAACATTGCAATTTCAGGAGAATTTGGTTGCTTAGAGGAAATATTATCAATAGTTTCAATGCTACAAGTTGAAAATGTGTGTGTAAAACCTGCAGGTGGTCAAGCTTCTATTAATGCGAAAATTGCTAAAAGAAACAATTTTGAAGTAAGCGTTGAGTAAAACATATTATTCCTTATATTATTTTACTAAAATATACTATTTTTAGGTTGGGGAAGGGGATTTAATAACATTGCTAAATATTTACGAGTGTTACATAAAACAAAAAAATATAGCAGAGTCTTCAGGAAATTATCGAAGTGTAAAAGATTGGTGTCATCGGTTGTTTTTGAATGAAAAGGCATTGGACAAAGTGGTGGAAATACGGAAGAGCTTAGAAAAAATATGTAAAAATAAATTCAAGATTACAAATCGTAAAATTAAAAGTATTGGTGGAGGTAGGTTATTTTAAAAAACTATGATTTTATCATTAATAAAATATCCATATATTGAAACCTTTTTTTTCATCATCTATAGTAAAAACAGAGAATATTCTCCGATGTATTACTAGTGGGTTTTTCATGAGTGCCGCATTTCTACATCATTCAGGAACATACAGATCGCCAATTAATGATAATGTTTGTCTATACATTTGTCCATCCAGTTGCATGTATAATACTCAACAGCCACAATGGTATGTGATACGAAATTAATATTATACAGTCTAAATATTAAAAATATTAATTCAATCATTTTTAGGGTTGTATTTGCAACTGTGCAAAGTTCATCGGATAAAACTTATATGAGAAATATTTCTGTAATAAACAAAGATTGGCTCACCGAATTGGCTCCACACTATTATAAAGAACGTTAATTTTTTTTCAATATGAAGTGATTTCAAATTATAAAAAACAATTAATTTTTTACTCATAATTACATTATCTCATACTCTGGCAAGTTTGTATCATGAATAAGAAAAGTATTCAATAAAATATAAGAAAGAAAAATGTTTTTTATTCAAATAATTACATAATATATTTTTCAAAATGTTGGCCACAGATCTATAGTTTTTTTTCAATATATTCTGAGAATGAAGAAAGTATTGTTTATTGTGTGGATTACTACAAAATTTTCGTTTTTTACTCACAAACACGTTTATTATGTTTATTACACAAATTCTGGTTTATAAAAGACCTCTTTTTGACAACTTTTTTGGATTAAGTAAAAATCTTGTTTTTTAATATCTCAATAAACAAAATTTTACATAATCCCCCTAATTTATATTCCTGTATATAATCCAATTATTTCTGTAATTAATACGTAGATTGATCTAATTTAATTTAATCACTATTTGCCTAGTTTCACCACTCAATAAATATATTACACTTCATATGTAATTATAATTAACTTCGAATATTAGAAAATAAAACTTTCGACGGGCTGCTTCGTTTTCGTATAAATAAATAATTAAATGTATCGATAGACTTTCTATGCGTTGATTTTTTTCCTCTAGCCTCTGGAAATGCTATCAATAATAATAATACCAAGATCAGAAATCTTACGACTGGTTAACTTGTATCTAAATTACACAGAGTCGCTCTAAATAACACATTTTTTACAACATTGACATTGCCCCCGAGCATTTTTATTATCTTTAGGTTAATATCATTTTATAAGGCTAAGAAAATGAGATTGTTTTTCAACCAAAGTGATGTCACCAAAATGCGAAATACTTTTACTTTTTCCCCATCATCACGACATCATTTTCTGCTACATTTTAATATAAAAAACACCATTGGAATGACTTCCGAGAAACTATAAAAATAATTTCGAAACACTCCTTGACAGCTCTGCTCGAAAATGGTAGATTTTATATTTTTTTGCATAAAATAAAAAAAATGTAACCCTCAACTGTAAGCATTTTGGATATATGTATTTTCAGGTAAAATCCGAATCTTTATTAAATAAATAACTCTTCACTTTTATGTCCGTGAAGTGTGATTATCTACGTATTTTTACAGGTACAAATACTTACATTGGTCCATGTGAAAATCTATAATTCTTTCGTGGTAGTACAAATCCTGTACTGTATCCTTAAAATTATTTTTTAGCCCTCGAGGACAATAATTGAACAATACTCCATTCTGAGATGTGAATATAAATAATAAAATAAAATATGTTTTTGAAATTTTCAATTCTTCCACATATGTAAATATTTCCGTTAACACCGTGTGACAGTTGGGAGTTCAATGTAGAGCAACAAATAATCTAAAACGAGGATTTTTTTCAAGATACATTCATATTGATGATTGGGTAGATATTTTATTATATTGACAACTCTTCTGAACATATGTAACATTCATTTGTAGATATTTGGTGCGAAAAACACATTGCGCAATGAAAGAAGTGAAAATACAGATACATTCGTTTAAAATGGCGATTTCTTTGTCAAGTTCACATACACATAATAAATTAAATACCAAATAACCGGTCCATGACTTTCGTCTTCCGCGCCCAAAACTTTACAAATATGCTTAATATTCTAGAAAGTCTTCAATTGCGATGCGTTTTAAAGAAAAAATTAACTGGATTGAATTGGACCCCATATTATTCAACAATCAATTATTGAAAAGTAATGATTGGTGCTAAAATACTCTATATGTATTTGGTTTTTTTTTATTTAGCCGTGTAATATTTATTGCCGCCTTTGGTAACTCATTTTAAATAGGTATTTTTTATACCTATGCTGTGTAGAACATTGTCAATACTTAAAAAATATTTTTAGTCCCAAATCTCTTGAATTAGTTTGTTTAATCTACCTATTTCAAAATATTACCTCGGTTTCTCATTTTCAGCTTTATTGCAATAAATATCATCCATCAAAATATTTGAATCGCCAAAAACTGTTATCCGGAATGATTTTTCACTTTTTTGCAGTAATTAAATCCCATAGAAATGATATTTATCGGGAAACCCGAATATTATACAATAAACCACATAAGATTTCCATAACATGCTTCTTCCATAATCCATATCTATGTATATTATAAAACGCATCTCCGTGATGGAAACACTATATCAACCTGGGTATACCTTACCTTTCATATATTTTTCGCTGTAGAGTTGTATATCCTTGTATCTTAAAACACTAAGAAACTGATCTACTCTTAGTTAAATGATATGTTTAATCAATAAATACTTTATAAATCAAACATAATTTTCTCTTTCTGAACAATTGTCGCTTCGTACGCACTTGAATGATTTCTTTGGTGTGTGCAGACTATAAAAGACTCATTTGTGATGATCGTTATTAATCGAAAGTCAGTCCTTCGAATACACTATCCTTGGTCACGATCACGGTTGAATGTATGAGATAGTTAATACTGATTTATCTGTCAGTTAATAGAGTTATTTGGAGTCAAACAAACAACCGATCGAAAAAAGCTTTCGAAAAGAGCGGGCGGTGTTGGATATAGACGGTGTTCTACGATGAAAGTGAAACAGTCTCATCAGCACTTCGCAACAAGAAACATCTCTTCAAAAGATACCAAAAGATAATTATAATAGTTCAGTGTCAAGTAATGAAGTGATTTCCACCAATCATCGCTGAAATATATTGAAACAACATACTATATAATAAGGTAAGATTTTATTTTATTTTTTTACTATGGGGAAAATATGTAATTAGTGATAAGGTTTTTTTTAGATTACTGTTTTATTTTAATCCCCTGGTCTTAATATTTAATTATTTCTGAATACCTACGTATGTAGGTATATCGAGAAAACCCCTTTTAATTCCGTTATAAATAGTTTCACTACAAAATGCATATGTCAAACAATATCGTGTTATAAATTACAAATAAAAATAGATCACAATTTTACTATTCAATGTGATAATATTAAATTACAAGATAACTCATTCGCAAATACGAATTAAATGTAGTAACTATTTTACTCTAAGTCATCTTTGATAATTAATACGAATAATTTTCGGTAAAACTTTTAAATGTATACATTTATCTACTAAATTATTTTGTTATATAATAAAAGCATGGATTGAAGAAAATTCAAACAGCCACCATTTGAATCTCTATAAATTTTCACCGTTCTTAAACATATTTAATCCATAAATTGACATATTTTCATTAAAAAGCTCGCTAGAACTAGTAAAGCTCCCCTTTGAATTTTCTTCCAATATATACAAAAAAGATGAATAATGTCAAAAGTCCATTGAAAAATTTCCCTACAGTACCTTTACTAAAAAATATATTCACACATAATCTAATATAATTGTCGTTATATAAATAAGCCATCTTCATGACCTCTAATCGGATTAATTCATACTTACGAAACCATTGTTCCGTTTTAACGGAAAAGAAAATAAATAACACATTATTACAAAACGGCCAAGAATATTAGAATTGTCTCACAGAAAGAGTAAAAAGTATTCATTGTATTTGTGAACGCGTGAACTAACCATTATGAAATTAATTAGGTGAAAGTAAAGCAAAACACATACACAATTTTAAATAGTTACTTCATTGTTTTCACCCAAAATAAAATAACTGTTGAATACCGTGTATACTTGTCTTATGCATTGTTATATAAAGTGTTCATCGATGAAAGTTGAAGATATAAATGGATATTACCCACACTTGTCAATCTGAAAGCTTTCAATATCTATATGTGTAAAATCTATGAAAATAGATTTAGTTTTTTAAGCCAAATAATACGAGACATGATAATCATTCAAATTTATGTATTGTTATGTAATTAATTAATGTACTGTCACCCATTCCAGTACAAATTTAAACGATATTTCATATAAATACCTATATGAAAAGAAGGCTCAAATCTCACCTTCTGAAAAACAATATTTCTTTCATGATATATATATATATAAACGACTATAATATGTACATATAATGAAATAGCCAGGAATGGGAGTAAAAGTGGAAAGTTTACCATAAAAAATATGTGTCGTTTTTTGTATCAGGTGGATGTAAAGTAGCATCAAGAGTCTTAACATAAGGCACAATATTTTTATTATGTAAAATATATTTTCTCATTCATACAAATCTGAATTCCCACAATAATTCTAATTGCCGAATATCCGCTTTATAGCAGAACAGACCACTAACAAGACGATCATTAAATCAAGTCAACCAAGCCACTTTCACTATCATCTGCTACTTATCTCATATATCTACCCATAATAAAATGGATTACCTGACGATAACATACATACTATAACATTAATAATAAATCTTGTTTATTATTTCAGTGATAAAAATGAACTCGACCAAGTATTTGGCTGTATGCTTGTTTTTGGCAATCTGCACATCAACAGACAGTGCTAAATCCTATTTGAGACCAGTGTACGAACCGAATAATGAAAAACTAGGACATGCAGGCAATCCCATGAAAGCCAACAGACACATGGATAGCGAACAAATGATACAAATGCATATTCAAGACCAACAAGCACGGTTTAATTATGAAAAGATACAAAAACAGAAAGCGCAATTCGTCCAAGCCGCTCATGCTAAGACAGCGCAAGATGTCTATATGAAAACATATCAAGATCAACACGAAACTTACCAGAAAGAGCAAGAGACTAAACAGATGAATCTAAAAGTCAACAAATTAAAAAATATCGCCAATATATACGACTTTGGCAAGAAATTGAGCCAACCTTTGGTTAAAGTACGCCCTGCATCCGAATCGTGGAAAACCCAAACCAGGAACAAAAGAGTTTATGAACCAACTACCCAAGCTTCAGTTATCAAAGACGAGCCGATCGAGCATAGAAGTCAATCTAGATCATTCACTTTATCCAATCCCACATATGACGCAAGTCCCTTTTTACCCATGATAGCATACAGCCCATACATGTTCTCCCAACCAGAGTATGATCCTTACGATTCATCGCTTTTTGCATACAAATCATATAAACCAGAAAACGTGTACACTGGACGTAGCAACAACCAGTTTAATATCGACTATCAAGATAATAGTTATCTACACACTTTAAATGCGCTTATTGGAAAGCAGCCCGATGATCAATTGAAAGGTCTCAGTCAGCTGTTGCAAACCAGCGAGGAATACAAGTTTCACGATGGAGAACTGAAGAACTCTCATGTAAACTTGAAAGCTTCCTCCATTGACGTGCCTCAAGAGTACCAGAACCGGTATGCCGTGTACAAATCTCCGACGAAGTATCAGATGGTCAAGGATCACACACCCATCACGGAAAACGTGCAAGAGGGAGAAGAAATAGCGAAAGTTGTCGTGGTACCTACATTATATCACACAACTGAAGCACCTGCTGTACTCACGGCTGCAACCAACTACTACAAGGTTGAGGTGGGCAGCAAGGTGATCAGTGGAAAACCAGCAGAATCACACTCTTACATCTCCAGCAGTGCAACTCAGCTTCCTGTACACTCTTCCGCCTCTGACAACGTAAGTATCAGCCAAACCAATGCGACAGACAATACTACTAACTCAGAACCCCATATTATCAAAAATAAGAATAGTCCCCATATTAACAATACACCTAACCAAGTGGAAATCAATCCAGACGATTCCCTATATTATCTTAAAAATAAATTCGAAAGCAAAAAAACATCTACTAAAAAAAGATCAAAGAGGCAATTACGTTCTTCACACGATACGCAATCAATTAAAAACATCCCTAACTCAAAAACCAATTATGATAATATGCAAATCGTAACCGATTTATTTGTCACATCAAAAGACTTCCAAAAAAATGCTTCCAAATGTTTGACTAACTGTACTGACAGTACCCTAGATGATGATTACTATTTTTATGACGATAACGTTGAATTAAATGATACAGATGCGTCTATTGACTTTGACGATGACTTGATTAATTCGAATAGAACATTTGACAGTAATATAGCAACTTTAACCTCCGCCAATTCGTCTCCTCGTTCCGAATCTCTAGTAGAATTGAGATTGTTGAGGCGTCCGCTGTATAGAGTGAGAAATGGGATTAAAACTAGAGTTTATCGTCCTAACCATGAAAGATTTAGAAAACTTTTAGTGCCCATGTCAAGGTATCGATCTCGTCATAGATACCCGTTATACGATACGAGGCAAATATATAAGCCGTTGTTATACGTTAATGATTTTATATCTCCCGAGGATTATGGGACCGATTACTATGATGATTATCAAACTGACGACTACGATGGCGATTATGCAAAGGATGAGGTGGTATATGACAACCGCTATGCGTCTGGCTATGAAAGTATTAACGATTACCTGTCTCAAGATACACTGCCAAAAACTCAATTTTCAAAGTCACAAAAGGGGTCTTCAAATCGCTTCAATAGATACGCGTCTGTTTACAACCAGGGGGAAGATTATATTAATGATAATTCTGAATATCCCAAGCTGAATCACAACAAAAATATCCACGAAGGTAGTTTTGATGAATATGAATATCCAGAGGATAAATTTGAGGGGGTGTACACAAAAGACGAATACGGTGATGAATATGATGAAAATAATAGTGAAGTAGATAATACACCATTCATCACACGGCAAAGTACTAATAAGAAACCCTCGGGAAATACTAACTTTTATGTAGAGAATTATAATCAATTCGTACACAAGAAACCTCATCAAAGGGGACATGGTCTAATAAAAGCTCACCTCAATAATTTGTATGGAAGCCCGATAAAATCTGATGCCAAATCAAATAAACATGGAGACGTATTCAATATTGATAATCTTCACGTGTATAATCATGGATCTAAAACCAAACTTCCACACAAAAGACCACCGAGGCCAATTCGTTGGAAAAGACCTTCATATTATAAGAAAAGGCCTTATAGCAAATCACATCATATGTTAAGGGTACAAAAGAATATCAATAAGATTAACAAAGTACTTCACGTGCAACATTGATAATATCAGATAATGACCCCATGAAAAGTACAACAATAAACATAATCTGATCCATTCTCTTTTCAGTTGAATCACGATGCGAAATTAAGAATTGTAGATTGCCGAAAAACTTCAGCACTCATTAATGAGTAATGACCGAATATTCCACCTCTTTGATCTTTCGATAAAATATTTATTTATTTAATAATTTAAGTAGGTATTTGTGTAACTAATTATATGATTTTTTTGTAATCGTTCAAATAATTTATATTTAATTTTATGCATTCAAAATATATTGTATTGATCTTAGTATTTATTTAATTGTAACCTGAAATAAATTAAAACTTGATACTTCAAAGAAGTTGTTGTTTATAATAATAGTAATGATTGATTATTTTATAGTATTTAAGAAAACAGTTTGTGGAATATATTTATTATATTTATTATACACATCATTAGATATAAGTGCTTAAAATTACATTTCTACATAATGGCTTTTGCATATTGTATTTTTATACAGATATTCATCATACAATTTTCACTCTAGTTTAATATATTTCATAAATTGTATCATTATATTTTACTTCGTATAAATATATCGATCAAAATAATCTGACGATCATTCTACAGGAGTAAAAATTTAATAATTACAGTAATTTGATAAGATTATTTTTAATGTAAATATAAAACGAATGTGGCAAATATTTAATTTTGAATTCGATAGAAAAATCTTAATATTTTGTATAATTTATATTAAAATGTCTAGCTGTATCATTCTATTAAATAAAACACATTTCACTCAAAAATTTATTAATAATATCCTTGTTTTAAAAATATTTTTAATGTTTTGATTTTTTATTTTAGTTGCATAATTATGCCTCCAAATACGAATTCGGCTACAGAGTGAGAGATTTACATACTGGAAATGATTATGGCCACCAGGAGACTTCCCATGGAGACTCTTCAGATGGTAGTTATCATGTTCTATTACCTGATGGAAGAGTGCAGCAGGTTATTTACAATGCAGGACCGGATGGGTTCAAAGCCCACGTTACTTACCACTAATAATTCAATACTTACCTTCCTGTTTTAATCTGAAAAAAATCTCTTTCAAAACATTAATCTAACCCATACAGAACATCTTTACTTACGTCCCATTCCAAACTTAAAACAGCTTCTTGTAATTCTTCTGTATTAGCATCACTCACTGTTTTTTTTAATTATGCCTGAAATTTTATTTTGTTTTATCATTATTCCATTGCCATATGTTAACCATATTTATACTCACCGAAATAACTAGTTAAGACATGTTGTCAGTCCAATGGTCGAATGAAAACTGTTTATGTTACAAGCCCGAGGCTCTTTATGCCCCCATCACGATACAATGCAAGTCATACACCGATTTAAAAAATTACATATATGAAATCTTTCTCCGCCGAATTACATATACACGTTTCGCTTTCTAGCATAACAAAGGCGAAATTAATAGCCGCTAGACAAAAAAAGTTATAATTTATTATACCGACAGGTTTATTCATCACTTTCCCTCAAATAATGAAGATGCTAAGATTAAAATTATATTTGCTTAAAAGAAAGTGTCTTTGATAACTTATGGTTTCGGGTCGCCAAAATGAGCCCCCTTTGAGAGACCACTGAGAAAATAAATCAACAATATTTTCTTTCAAGAAAAATGAATCAACGATTTTTGATTATCTAAATTGCCCAATGTTCTTGAATCCAAACCAATTATGTGTTCATTTGAAATCATAGGATCTAAAATAAATGTTAAGTTTTGTAGAATATATATGTCTGCCTCAAATTGATAATGACACAAAAAGCGAAATTTGCAAATTTAAATATCGTGAGTTTATTTCAAGTAACCAAATACAAATGTGCAATATTTTATTTAATATTTGTAAATATACTAATTATTTATATTATATAAGTGTAAGTTAATGCATTAAAATATGTTTGTTGAATAAATTTTAGAATCTACATTATAATCTTTTTATTAGTTATCATCAACATTATTTTCTTATTGTAAATGTCAAAGGAAAACCTTCTTTTCCTTGTATCTCAGAGTCTCCTAGATCTAGGAGATTTTGGGTATCTCAGAGAATCAAACATTTCATTGAAATTTAAAATATGTAATTGTTAAATTATCAATCTGACATAAATATAGACATATGATCTACTACATGCTGTAGATATGTAAATCTAGTAGAAAAGAGAGTAGAAAAAGTAGAAAAAAAATCGATAAAATAACTGGAACATCAAAAAAAAACATGAATCTTAACGAGTAAAATCATCATCAAAATCAAGTGTAATGCTTAATAATATACGGTGACATTTGATAATAATATGTTTTTCAATTCAATAATAAATACCTACTTGTGTTCATTTTTGGTGTAGTATTGCCAGTACTAGAGAAGAACTGTCAGTGTCAAGTGATTGGTCAATTGGTCGAAACGTGTTATCATTTCATTAATACAATTCCACCATGATTTTGAGTGCCCTATGGAACTGGATCAGCTTCTGGTATTTCAGATATACTGTAGTCACTGAACTATACATGGTTGAGAGATGGGAGAGATACACCATCCGTATCCTTTTTACATTATATGACAGCTTTTTTATTTAAAAAAAAAAGATTCTTACAACTTATTTCCTTAAATTACATATACAGATACAATATTCGCCATATTGTTCCTTGGTCTCTGGTACTTTAACCAATATGTTCTTCTGAAAGGTATCGGCGTATTATTTTCCCATATTCCATGGAAAGCAGTATCATAAAATAAGAGTCACGGATCCAGAAGATATTATATGTTCTTATGTGCCTTATACTCCAAGAGAATATTTCTTTGCACCAAACATTCTATGGGAACGGCTTTATGTATATTACTTTAAATTTATGAAAATGTCAATGCAAGAAATAAAGCATTATTTATTTTGACTGTCA
>JAGTTH010006560.1:0-26507 GCA_022606485.1 Agraylea sexmaculata | reverse complement strand
AAGCAATGTTATTATATAACTTCATTTATATACACAAAAGGGGAATTAAAAAGGTGTTTAGAAAAATCTATGATAAAGTTATTTTAAACAACTCAAATTAATGAATGAAAGTAAATTACTGATAACCGCAGATTAATACAATAATTTTCTAATAGAAAAACATATTTATAATCACATATTTTATCAAATAAATACATAATAAACATTTAGACACAATAACGTGTTAATTGTCTGTCGGTGATCTTAACTATTACTAGTTACACAGGTCACCGATAGAGCGGCTCTGCAGACTTAATGATTGCCTCAGTATTTACCTTACAATCTACAAAAAAAAACAGAGTAAATCTGGATCAAGACGATCGATTGGAATTTTATTAATATAATTCCATTCCTAATAATTATTTTTTTTCTTGAGCGGGATTTGAACCATATACATATGTTGTATTTGTAGCCAAGCGCCTTATCCACTGAGCTGGTGGTATAATATTTAAAATAATTTGGAGATAAGTGATTTTTTCCTGGTTCATAAAAGGTGAGTGAAGACTCCCGGGTTCGATTCACGGCACCGGAGTCACTTGGTAGATCTAGCTTAGCAAACTAGATCTTAAGTACTCATTGCTGTGTGGTGGCCTGGGAAACCATCTCTACTATATTCTCCCGTAAAGGCCAAGGTGGCCTGGCCAACCCCTTATAAAGGGAATCCCGTCAATAGGGAAGGCGTCACGAAAAACTCATAATGTGTGCCATTATTCAACTACTCTATAAACTACTTTCGGTGGTGTTTATTTAAATTATTAAGACGGATATATTTTTGATAGCTTTCCAGACAAAATATAAAGTTGTTTGATTGGAGTTTATCCATAATGGTTTGATGTTATCTTTAAGGTGCAAGGAGTGTATAGAGTATGGTGTATTGTACATAGTTAAGTCCTGGCCAGGTGATTTTTGCTGATCACGGCTGTCTACCCTCAACACCAATCAAGCGTCATTCCATTTCAGGGTTGCTGAGCTGCCAATGAAGAAGTTCTTTGTGCTCCACCGACCACCAACTTTGTTTTTGTATTGTGTAATCTCCCGTATATTTGACACGCCTTTCAGACACGCTCTTTTCGCCGCCCGCGGACTCCACATACAAAAAACATCGATTTTGTCTTCTACAAACACGTCCCTCTTTTTACATTTCACCAATCGATTAAAATAACACGCGTGCATTCTGGATTGATGGAGCCAGCTCGAATGTTTCAGAGGCGTTCTTCCGTGTGTTTTACTTTTTGTGCGCGACGGACAAGGGGTTGTTTTTGTAATTGATCTGTCTGCTCTGGACCATATAATAAATTGCGGGATTAAACCTTTAACTGGATTGAATTCGATCATGCAACTTCCAAGAAAAACAATTTACCCATATTCTTATTCACATAATAAGAAATAAAGAATAAATCAACGTTGAGATGAAACCACTTCTACTTGAGCCAATAAATAAAGACCTAATAGACCGATAGGATAAAAAGCAGGTTTTCAAATGCTCACGATTGTAAGGTTTTTATTACATTGATGTATTTTAATAATTATAAAACTTGTCTCACGAATATAATATTTGATATATGATAGCTACAAGACAAATGACCTCTAAAAATATTGCTTAGTTATAAAACTAGAGAGTAGAATAGAACTGGAATTATTCTATAAAATAGCGTAGTTTGTGAAGGAAGCCATAAATTTTTAATATTTATAAGAAGTTTAATTGACTCTTCTACCAAACCTCGACAAACAGGGTGAAAAAATAGGTTTTCAATTGCTGACAATTGTAGAGCACTGCGCGGCTTACATTTTAATTACACATATTGTTTTTACACCCTTAACCGACTATTTTAAAATAGTAAAAAAATTAAATTATTCTTTTTGAAATTTGCATTCGACTTGTAGTTTGTCAGATGAATATAATACTGTAGATGTATATCATTTAATGTTTTGTGTAAATATCAGAGTTGAAGTAAAATAATACAATATTCAATAAATAAAGTAATATAATAAGAAAATAAGGAAATCGTTTCACAAAGCACATAATTACACCAACTTGGATTAAATCTGGTTATAGCAAGATTCCAAACCCTGAATTTTTATTTGTATTTGATTGAATCTAAAATATGACTTACAATTTATATTTATGTTATAAAATCTACGATGCATATTCTACACAATATTAAAAAAGTAAATTTTTATTTCTCACTTGTGGAAAAATGTAATTCGATTTAAATGACTCACGACGAACCGGAGAACAATCTCTAAATTTACTCCATTTATTCATTTTCATTGAATTCACACCTTTTCTTTATTTGATTTAAGAATACCCACACGAAAAAATATATTTTAAGTTAAATAGGAGGTAATTTGTAGATAATTTTAAAATATATTTTATTATACAGGGTGGACTTGAAATAACTAATAATATAATAATTGGTATCGCAAATATAAGCGAAAAAAAAAAAAAATATTATTTACGTATAACAGACAATACAAACGCAATAGTCATTACTTTGTACTTCAAAGACACAGCTGATTCAAAGATTGGTAGCAATGGATTCCAAAAGCAAAATTAATATTATTAATTATTCTT
Organism: Agraylea sexmaculata; assembly: GCA_022606485.1. Lineage (NCBI taxonomy): Eukaryota > Metazoa > Arthropoda > Insecta > Trichoptera > Hydroptilidae > Agraylea > Agraylea sexmaculata. The sequence continues at coordinate 23,893 of JAGTTH010006560.1, read as the reverse complement.
GCGATACCCTACCACCCTCTAAAATATTTTCAGTTATTATAAGTCCACCCTCATTTACCTTTTTTTTAATTTTCAGCCCATTATCATTATCATTCCAATAAAAATAATTCACCTCAAAATATATTAATAAATTATTAACTACTTTATTCTGTTTGTGTTGTTCAACTTCTAAACGTCTCATATCTAATCTCAATCGTATTGTGAGATATTAAGTACCTTGTGATGAAATGTAATATTTCAAAGCATATCGAATGGGGCAGTACTAAACGGTAATATTGGACTGTTTTTTTTGACATTTAATAACGGATAGTTATTACGGTGTTTTTGAGGATGACTTCAAAGTTTAAAAGTCGCCGAAGGGTAGCACTGATCATCAATCACTTGGTAGAAATAATTGGACTCCCAATATGTGTGGCGCCTTCATCCACAATATATCATATCGGTTACTTTCGATTCTTCGAACAAGTTAATTGAATAAATTTTAAGAAATAACTACAAAAACGAAACCTTGCAATAAATGCGTTAAAATATGTGCAGTATTTTATAAAAATAGAACCCAACACAAAATCATATTATTTTTAGTACATATATTATATATATATATATATATATATATATATATATATATCTCTATATATATATATATATATATATATATATATATATATATATATATATATATATATATTGATTGAAATTTGTCAACATTATAGAAAAAAGGTGAGAAAAATGAAGAAACAGAAATATATAAGAAATACAACAAAAATATAACATATTATAAAAAATATAGAGAACATCATGATTGCTTAAATTTAAGGAATTATTTGAAGTTATGGAATATATGTAAATTTAATCATTTATATGGAGTACAATTTAAAGAACTATTTATCTTTCACGATTTTTTGTATTGTATATCTTTCATTATTTTTTTTATTGTAATATATACAAATTAGGTTTCGAGCATAAATTTTTTAATTTTTAGTACCTATGTTAAGTATGACAAAATGTATTTTTGATAAAAAATATTTGAATTGATGTTTTATTAGTATATTGTTTAAATAAAAATATTGTATCGACTCGATTCAAGTTTACTGGTTACCGACGATAAGAATGCCAGATAACTGGATGTATAAATATCAAGATTGTGGACCAAGTAGATGAGTCTGAGTGAGATAATTAGTGTTGTTTCTGTCAAACTCAACTGCTTGGTCCGCCATCTTGATATTTATCATCAACTTGTCCCGTCTAAAATAGGTGGTATCGGTTTATTGTCCTCCTAAAAATAATTATAGATACCTAAATAATAATAATTAAGTACTCATGGTTTATTATATTCGTAGAGTAAATCACACATCGAAACTGTAATTTCAAATTAATAATAGCATGTTCACCTTTGCGCTTGTCTAAAGTTTGATATTTGCTTTAAAAAAAAATCAAAGAGCAGCAAAATTTTATCCGACGCGACACTTGATATTAAGTTTTTGCTTAATAATATTGTTCGATGCGTAAATATAAAAATATTATGAAGTAAATGAAAAAAAAAGATTTGGTAAGAAATTACTAAAAAAAAGAACATACATATTTATTTTATATGCTTCGTAATGTAATGATAACATATGAATTTATTTTGAAAAAATCGTGATTATCTGACCGCAGGCTAATTGAAGGCATTATTACTCGGGCCGTGTTTTCTAGAATTCGCTATACGTATGTACATACATAGATTGTGGTTTTTAAAATACTTAAGATTAGTTCAGGATTGAGTGGAGTGGTACTATCGAATTGATGGTTGTAAGATGTAAAAAAGTCTGAAGATGATGAGGTAATGATGTTGGAGCGAGTGTTGGTTTGATAAAGTCATTGGTTGTGCTCGACCAACATAATGATGCGTAATCGCTGCCCACCCAATATGAACCCATTACCTACACTTCTACTATTAAATCATATTATATTATTTTTAACTTAGTTAAAATAATCAGTATGATTGTGCAATCCATATAAGAGTGAGGGACACAATTCGGAATGATTTATCATACATAATCGGGCTTTGGAAGCTGTGATATTATACAGTTTTGATGGTATACTCGTATGTGTTTATTTGAGTCAATTTTAGTTTGTATGGTATGATGTTCTCTGCACGCGCTTTTGCCTGTGTGTGGTACACTCCGACTACTCCTACACAATTACTTTCCAAATCATCAGGGTTAAACATAATTAAAAAAATATTTTCACAAATAAATGCCATTTTCTTAAGCACAAAATCACTTCATTAGTTAATTTTTTTTCTTGTATAATGTAATTGTTTTAAGGTGAGGCCCTGTGTATGGTGGCGCGCCACCCATGTCGGCGGTCTCCTTTGAGCGCAGTTTAAGACATCAACATAACCACTATCAACGATAACACCTCCCACCACCATCACCGCCACCTCTCTAAGCTATTATCAACCTTTTTATAAACTATATTATAACAATAATTTGTTAAAATCAGAGATAACTTATACTAGATTAAACACGAGCCATGGATATAAACATAAGATATCGCATGAGTGACTAAATGCGGTTTGTATGAATAGTTCAAGTGGATCAAGTGTTGCCTGAGTTACCTGGCAAACATTATACTGTAAACATCTCTCTTCATATCTTCAGTTATATTTCACAGTAAAATGGGAAAATGCATTGTTACTACATGTCATATGGACTCGAACATACACTCAAATAGATCTAGCCTTGAATTGTCACAACCACTCTCAGGAGTCACTAGAAATGTGTTGAGTGAGGGAGACACACTTATGCCTTTATCAAATAGGAGAGAAGAGTCCATCAATACAAGGGCTACACGAAATTACACGAATTATTTATATGAAATCATAGATATAAACATAATATATCGCATGAGTGGCTAAATGCGTGTTTAGTTCAAGTACATCAAGTGGCCAAAAACATGAGTTACCTGGCAAACATTATACTGTAAACATCTCTCTTCGTATCTTCAGTTATATTTCACAGTAAAATGGGTAAATGCATTGTTACTACATGTCATATGGACTCAAACATACACTCAAATAGACTCGCTCAATAGTTTTTACTCAAATATTATTGAGTTTTAACCGTCAAAGTGTTGTCATCGCCATTCTCAGTGGCCACTAGGAAATGTATTGAGTGAGGGAATCACACTCATGCCTTTATCGAATAGGAGAGAAGAGTGCATCAATACACAGTAAAAACAAAATTACACGAAATATTTATATGCAATGCGATATATAATGTTTATATCTATGGTAACAATACTTTTCTTTCCAAGATCCAAACAATATCATCTTAAATCTAAATATAGCACATCTATGATTAAATAGTATATTTGTAAAGATGTTTCTGTTGTTATTTACTCATAATTAAGGCATTTATAAGGCAAGGCATACGTAACAAGTAATTATATGTATATAAAAATATCCTAATCAATCGTAGAAATGCTGAATTTGGTTTAAAAATCACAATAACTTAGTATTTTGAAATCAAATTCGTAGCCGGTGAATGTGCTTTTTTAATAATCACTGCAATATTTTATTGCAAACGGTTATTTAATTTAAAGTAAAATAAATTAATAATGAAGCTAAATTATAATCAGATGTTATCAAATAAAAAAGATATTTTTACAGGCCATTTTGCATTCACGACCTAGGCGTATTTCGTTTCCAAAGTAAGATTATTTCAAGTATACTGAAATAAGGGGTTATATTTTTATGATTTATTTTTCAATTCATCTTACTTTAGGTCTTTGGCATGTTTGCTAATTTAATATGTACATAATATACAACAGTTCGAATTCAATATTCAGGAAGCTGTTAATATTAAATTTAAATGCATATTACCTTCTTGCTATTTTTTTAATATTTTCTGTAAGCCCAGTTTATTATTAATACAGATCAGGTAATAATATATTTATCACTCAGGTTTATTAAAAAATGTTGGCGATGACTGAGGTGTGAATAATGAAAGAGCGGGTCGGCAGATATTAGAGGAAGACGTATCGCCACAGGTGAGAGAACGAACCGGTAATCCAGAAGGTGAGAGAGACAGGGACCAATATATCCATCCATATTATAGTTGCTCTTCACAATTATTACAACAATACTATACATCGAATAACCTGGTTAATAGCTTCTCCTAAATCACACATTATAAACAGATATTATGTGGATTCATTGTGTTCCCAATCTAGATGAAAATTTGAAGGGCTCTGTTGATACAAATCATTATTTATTAGTGACATATGTTTTTCAAAATTTTTTTCATCAAGAAACTAAGTATGAAATACTCGTATTACTGAAAAGAAAAAAATATTTTCATAAAATATGTATAAATGAAGAAAAAATATAATAAAACAAAGAGTTTTCACACAATAGAAAAAAATACATTGACTTTACTATGATAAAAATAAAAATTGTTAGTATGATAACAAATTCAATATAGTATCGATAAACCGACCAACTATGGACCAACTATGGGATAAGGGAAAAGGTCCGGATCATCGAATTTTATAGTATTAAAAGGAAATATATAAAAATGAAAGAAGGAGAAAATCCTTTATTGATTATATTATATAAATTGCCAAAAAAATTACCAGGTGCTTCTCATATTGAGACAAGAAAACTTTTTTAGAAAATTATCGAGACTTTATTGTATATCTACAAAAAAAGATTTTGAATTTCAATTATTCACATTTCAATTTAAAAAAAAATATATATAATAAAATCATGACTATATTTCCACTTGGGGTTGACCTGGTTACAGTAAATCCTAATCGATCGTCTTGATCTAGGTTTACTACGTTTACCTGGATTGTAAGGTAAGGTAAATAAGAAAATTCGGGCAGAGCCGCTCTGTCGGTGACCTGTATAACTAATAATAGTTCAATGAAGTAACACGTTGTGTCTAAAAACCAATAGATTTTTTAAGTCATCTCAAAAATCCTCAGAAAAAAGATCACCCACAATAATGAATTAGCATGTTCTTGTGTCTAAATATTTATTTTTAAATTAGTATGTACTACTTAACATAACATATTTGAAAAAAATCTGTGGTTATAATTATATTTTTCTATTAGAAAATTATTGTATTAAACTGTGGTTATCAGTAATTTATTTTAATTAATTTGAGTTGTTTAAAATAACTTAATCATCGGGTCATCTTTACGTGAGGTTGTTACTTGTCCGTGTGCGGGCTGATCGAAATCACTTAATTTGTAGCCATACTGACTTTTACAACATCCAAGGAAGGATTCTACTCTAAATTGCTTTCAATAAAGTCATAAAAGTGGAAATATTACATGAGAAAAACCAGACTCAGGTTCCGTTCGATACACGGGATCAATTTCCTTGATCGTCTTTTAAACAATATGTTTTGCTCCCGGGCGGGAATTCTTCAAGCACTAACAAATTAATCAGTTTACTTTCATACGAAATTTAACTTCACATCAATCACCCGAAGCGTAATTTGAGGTATGTAATAAAAGTCACCAATTTGCCACCATTTTGCGTAATTAATAAATAATTAATTAGGGTCCGGCGCAGAAGCCTTTGAAGAGGGGTTGTTTTGTGTTATTATTATTTTTTGTGCTTACACCCCGGGCCCTAAATTAAATTATTTTTAATGATTCACGTTGGAAGTGGCTTCTGACCAATACACTAATAACCCAAAATTATATTATTTAAATATTTTTATAAATGTAAAATTTTCTATAGTAACAATTAATTAATTCGAAATTTATATAGTATTATTAATATATTATGTAATTATATGATGGAAAATATTGCTGAGTGGGGGCAGATGTTGAAGAGACAGGTGTCAGGTTCAGGCTTTACCATCTGCAAAGCGCTAATGTGTGGATAGAAACAGTCAACAAATAGCCATATCTTCAGCAAAACATCGAAATATCCTCGAAAAGAACCTTTCAACTTTAAATCGACGCCCTATTGTGCGAATGAACGATACTCATCTTCATACAAAAGAGCTATTATAATTAAAAAAGCATCAATATCAATCTGAGTGATGATATTCGGTGATTTAATCGTGGTTAATTTAAAAGAATCACTGCTGATAAGTCGGTTTTTCGAGGCTTGAAAAATTGGACAGCTGGTCTTCTTCTCGAGCACTTCTTAGTCAAAAGCAAGTATTGAGACTAAATCATTTCCTCTCATTGAAATTATTTGATGACGCCTCAGTGCAATGCCACGATTCATGGCGGCTCCTTTGATTGACCCTTTCATTACCGGACGAACCCAAAGGAAAATACTACAATATATTAATTCATAATTATCAATATTTTGATATATTACGGAGGGATACCCATAAATTCTGGCCGACTTTTACAGGCGTTTGTTCAATTCATGAAACCTGATGAAAAAATAACTCAGATGTGTATTATGATCAATTAGAAAGAGTTAATCCTAATGCACGACCCCAATAAGACGAAGAACAAGACTGAAAAATCAGGCAGTTAAAATAGTAAGAACTTGTACATCCACCATATTCACCAGACCTGGCTCCGACCGATTACCATATGTTTCGATCTTTAGAACATTCTTTAAAAGAAAAACATGTTCTTATGAATCCCAGCGAATTCTATAAAAGAAGAATCGTAAAACTTGAAAACCAGTGGGATTTAGTAAGTAGTAAAAAATTTGCTCTTTCATTTTAACCCTATCCTTTGAATTGATAGTATAAAATAAATAGTGTTGTAAGGGAAGATTACAAGATATTTATGTACAAGAATTTAACGATTTGTTTTTTATTTAACTATTAACATGTTGGTTTAAATTAGCATATGTTGTTTATTGATGCATTTTTAAACTATTAAAATTTATTTAAAAAAAATTTAGGGTGCTTTGGTGACTTCAAAAACTGCATGTGTCGACAATATGAAAGAACCCAAGAAAAATTTAATGTGTTCAATCAAAAAAATTAAGGAATGTATGAGGAAGTATCCAGCTAATTGTAAGGATGTCAGAATTAAACAATCGAAGTCACATACATAATTTCTTCATTAAATTAACTAGATGATAAATTTTCGACGTAAGCTACATTATAATTGAATAAAATATCAAATATCTTCAAGTCCTGAAGGTGTTATGGAATATAATAGTGAGCTTTCATTGCATGTAGTATGTGTGGTAATGATGAAAGCACAGTGCTAATGTGGTTTGAAAAAAATTAATCAATTTAGCTAAGATGCCGTGAAACGAGCGAGTCGCTCTAATAGAATTTATGCAAAAACACCACATTATCATAACTGACTTTAACAATAAACTTGTGTGCAAAAAATCAACCGTCGCATTTGTCCCCGTGTCGTAGAATTACAGTAACTGTGTCTTTATGATCATATTTTATATATTGTAAAAATGTAATGTAGTATTATGAGTATTGCAATCTCATTCCTTGTAGTATTCAACAATAGCATGGAATTATAATATTTATAACTATATAATGTTGTTGCGTGACTGGGTGCATTCAACAACTATAAGTAATTTTCTAATTGATGTTAAACAGAGGTTAAAGCATGGCTCAAATGGCAAAATCACCGCCAAAGGCAATTTTTTCAAGCAACAAGGCAAAACTGAATCATGTCTTTTCTCATGTTATTATTAAATGACATAATCATTCTATGTAATTATAGATTATTATACTAAACGAATGACTCACTGGGCGCTCCCATTGTTGGAGGAAATTCTTCGATACAAAAGTAATAATCTATTTTTCTGGATAAGTTTGTTGAGTTTTTTTAGGTATTTATTAAAATGGACCTAAAAATACAGTATAATTTGTATTGTCAGTGAGAGACGAGTGATTATTGCAAATTTCTTTGGCATTCAAAGTATCCTTGGTTTTATTTGAACTCTCATCGTAGTCATACACGTTTGTTCTTTCATTCTCAGTTATAATTAAACGTGTACCGCTGACACCACCGTTATATTAGCAGGCCATCCAACTGGATGTATACATATCAAGATGATAGACCTAGTAGACGAGTATTAGTGAGACAATTAGTGCCTCCATCAAACTCATCTACTTAGTCCATCATCGTATATAAAAATAAATCAATGTTATCGGTAATTAGAGACTACCAATAACTAAAGCAATACTTTAAAAAAAAACATTCTAAAGTTAGTATAAAATTATTCAACATGATTGGGGCTTAAAATATCAATGAATGAAGAAACTGGCAATTTGTTTTATTAGGTCCATGTAGACATTTTTTCTATAGATTATTAATACACTTGGGCAACATTATTAGTAGACCTAGCCCAGACTGAAATTATTACAATATAGATTTTAAGCTGATTTACGGAAGCCTTATAATAAATCTTATAAAGCTGTAAAAAACCATGTTTTCTCATTTTTTTAATTTTTTATAATTATAAGCTAACGAGTCATATTTAATGTTAAGTAAAGTCGTTTTTGCATACGAGTATGTATCATGATATAAAGATAAAGATCGTGAACTAAATAAGCTTGTCAATAAGGAAAATGCATATATGTGAGTATTTTATGATAACATATAACGTGTATTGTGTACATTTAAGCGAGTCAATTAATTACAATGTACCATCGAGCGATGTTATCTAGAAAGATAATCATTACTAAGGGTACCTAAATACATTATATGGACTATTCAATAACTACTTCAATCAATCTAACACTATAATATTCAATGTGAATTAAAAATGCATACTAAGCTGAAAGCAATCTCTTTGTAGGGGATGAAAACCGTTTTAGTATGTATAAATAATTATTGAAATGTAAAAGAAAAATTACGAATTATTTATATCTTAAAGAATATGTATAGAATAATTTTATGAATATTTATTTTAGAAATCTTTTCATTCTAGTTAAAAGGGCCATCTATTTATACAACAATAAGAATTAGTACATTTATAGATGCTTAATATTGTAGGTATGTTCGATATGTTAGATTTTTTTTTTATTTGTTTATATACATTTCTAGATAAGATGATAAGACCATAATAAAAAAACCTGGAAAAATACGATCGATCAGATTTTTTTGATATTATTCCTGATCTCCCAAATCAAAATAGTTAATAATTTAACGTATTTTCAAAACTGCTACTAGGAAATAGTTACACGTCTCTGTGAGTAAGTTATTTCGTTTTTATATACACATCCCCCATTATTTAAAAAGTAGTATAATGAACAGGTACACTTAATAGCTTAGTTATTTAGTATAAGCAAATGATTGGGTGTGTTATTAATTAATATGTTGACATTTTGTCTTGTAAATGAGGGACCTCAAGAGCTGTGTGCACATTATTTTGCATATTATAAAAGGTAATGTTAATTTGAATGCCCGAGGCTCGTTTGAAGCTGAACAAGTCGTTATTCAAAGGATGTGTATCATTTACGTGTTAGTGTCGCGTGAACGCAGAACACCACTTCAACAACTCAATCTTATAACTTCTCATTATATCTCAAAGCTACTGGCTCTATTAACCTGAGCTTTGCTTATACTAATATATCATTAACAATAATTATATGCGAATGCGGGGTTTAAATGGGGTTATGCATGCGCAACATAAGATGATCTGACTTCCCAGTATCTCATAGCCACTGCTGCCCAATTCCTATCTCTACCTCCTCGTGGTGGACCCTGGAAACCTGAACAAGCTAGTTAGTTAGGATCAAATTAATGATCTTGGCAGCGAGTGCGATTAGGGCGAACAGAGAAGGGAGATCCCTCTCCGGAGGTTGTGCGTCAGGCCGATCACCTACCATGTAAAAACTAACATCCGATCACGAAACCCCCCAGCAAAAACATGACAGTACAACCCAACGATAATACACTTACGGTGCAGGGCGTCAGACACCCAGTACCGGTGGTCGTGGGTGCGAAAGCAGGCTCGCGGGTACCGTCATCCAACTACTGCAGTGTCGCGGGGGTGCATATCCTGGCCCCCGCTGCATATAAAGCTACAGGATACAAATCGAAAGGGGACTTAAAGTTAGGAACGTGGAATATTTTAAGCTTGAATAGACCGGGCGCATTAAAATGCTCACAGACCAATTGAGCCGTTATCGCATGAGTATTGTTGCTTTACAAGAGATAAGATGGACAGGAAACGGCACATCGAAACACAATGGATGGACAATCTTTCATAGCGGCAGTAATTCTAAGAAAGCCTTCGGATCCGGCTTTGCAGTCAGTGACAAAGCAAAACATATTGTCATTGACTTCGAACCTTTTAACGATAAGATAGCTAGACTAAGGATAAAGACTAAGTTTTTCAATGTTAGTTTATATTCGGTACACGCTCCCACGGAAGACAAAGGAGATGACGTAAAGGACGCTTTTTATGATAACTTAGACAGGTTTATAGAGAAGGCACCAAAGCACGATATAACAATTATTTTAGGCGATTTAAATGCCAAGATCGGCAATGAAGTTACACATAGAGCCATTACAGGAGGCAACAGTCTGCACGAAATTTCAAATAACAACGGCGAAAGGGTAATTGATTTCGCCGCAGCAAAGGATATGGTTAATGTTAGCACATTCTTCCCAAGGGCTAACATACACAAAGGAACGTGGGTCAGTCCAGGTGGCACGTACACTAATCAAATTGACCACGTGCTTATCAATAGACGGTTCAAATCCTCTATTATCAACGTTCATACTTGCAGAGGAGCAGCATTCGATTCGGACCATTACTTAGTAAAAGCAGTTTTTAGAGCCAGAATATCGAATGCCAAAAAGGAAAAAATTAATAAAAATAAGAAACTCAACCTTGTTAAATTAGAGAATGAGGTATGTGCAAAATCATACCAGGCATCCATGGAAAAGGCGTTAGAACAGGTTGAGGAAATAAATAGGAATAATGTAGAATCTAGTTGTAATCTAATAAAAAATATTATTAAGCACACGGCAGAATCAGCTTTGGGTTACGAGACGAAAAAGAAAAATGGCTGGTTTAACACAGAATGCGAGAGTATTATTAAGGAGAAGAACAATGCCCGTGCACAAGTTCTTAATTGCAATAGCTTAGAAAATAGAGAGAAGTACAAAGAACTTCGTAGGAGTAGTAATAGAGTCATACAGTCGACGAAGAGGACATGGCTAAAACAGCAAATTATAGATGCTGAAATGTTTAGAGATAGGAATAATGCTAAGGAATTTTACAGGAACGTTAACAATAGTAGGAAAACGTTCAAACCTAGACTAAACTTTAATAGGAATAGCAAAGGCGAACTTCTCTGCGATCAGGAAAGCGTTTTAAATAGATGGTCGGAGTACTTTAGCGACCTATTAAATGATAAGAATAGCGATAAGGTAGCCAATAAGAACGCTAGTCTGTACCAACACGCCGCGCAACCACAAATACCACCACCCACCTACGAAGAGGTGTGCCACGCCATCAGAGGACTGAAGAGAGGGAAAGCCCCCGGGATAGACGAGATCTCCAGCGAACTCATAGCATACGGCGGGGATGCTCTATGGGCGCTATTACATAGTTTAATAGTATCTTTATGGGAAGGCGAAACGCTACCGAAGGATTGGGCAAGTTCGATAATTTGCCCACTCCACAAAAAGGTGACGTTAGCGTGTGCAGTAACTATAGAGGGATATCCCTACTATCAGTTATGTACAAGATATTCGCCAAGGTTTTAAAAAATAGGCTAGCAGAATACGCGGAGGAATGCTTGGGAGACTACCAAGCCGGATTTAGACCCGGGCGTTCAACAATGAACCAAATATTTACAATTAGGCAAATATTAGAGAAGTGTAATGAAGCCGACGTGGAGACTCATCACTTGTTCGTAGATTTTAGGCAGGCATTCGACACAATCGATAGGGATATTATTTACAGCACGATGAGAGAGTTTGGGTTTCCGGAAAAACTCATAAGTCTCTCAAAAATGACGCTGACAGACACCAAAAACTACGTACGGATAAATGGTGTACTGTCGGAGTCTTTCATCACCAGAGCAGGCGTTAAACAGGGGGACGTGATATCCCCCTGTTATTTTCATTAGTTTTAGAAAAGGTTATGCGTCTTGCAGGTTGTAGCAATAAGTCTAATATCTTCTATAAGTCTTTTCAGGTACTCGCTTTCGCAGACGACGTAAATATTATCGCTAGAACTAAGAACGTGTTAATTGATAAGGTTAGAGCAATAAGGGATGCCGCTAAAATAGTAGGATTAGTCATAAACGTAGATAAAAGTCAGTATATGCATGTGACATCCAACTCGGAATTGGTAGCACATCGTAGCCTGAACATAGACAATGACCACTTTCAGCAGGTTGACTCTTTTGTATATTTGGGAGCAGTGGTCACTAAGGAGGCTGGAAATAACCAGGACATAAACTCTCGCCTGCAAAGTGCTAATAGGGCGTATTTCGGCTTAGTACGCTTGCTCAGATCAAGATATCTAAGTAGAAGTACCAAGGTAGAATTATATAAGATGCTAATTAGGCCAGTACTAACCTACGGTGCAGAAACATGGGTTATTACCAAAACTGAAGAGGATAGGCTACTTAGGTTCGAGCGGAAGATTCTTAGGAGGATCTTGGGTCCTGTTCAGGAGGCACCGGGACTATTTAAAATTAGACGGAACGATGAGATTTACTCATTATATAAGAGCGTGAACGTAGTGCAGTTTATTAGGGCTTTAACATTAGGTTGGGTTAAAGAGCAGGAGGGATAGTATCGGAAATACTATCCAGCAAGCCTGTGGGTAAGAGAAGGCAGGGTAGACCTAGGCTAAGGTGGGCGGACGAATTTCATAAGGTAGTTAGGAGTTTAGGAATTAATAACTGGAGGAGCGCGGCCTCCAATAGAAATAAGTGGAGGATGCTGGTGCGGGAAGCCTTGGTTCATCACTGAACTGGAGTGCTTATGATGATGATGATGATATGCGAATGCACTGATCAAATAAAGCCATTATAGCATTCGCACTGTGTGTTTATTTAAGAAAATCACACACCTTACTGACAATAACGGCTATATTCAATGTAATAGTGAGTCCTGCTAGAGCTGATAGTAGTTGGTGCATATACGAATAGGGCTTGGTAGTATTGGTGTACATCAGCTCTATTCGTATATCTCATTACACAATTAAATTGAATAGGACCGTAATATAATCCCCTATTTATTATTGTATATTTTTCATTATTTACAAAAAAAAAATCTGGTCATCTAAGGCTTTGTAGCATTTTAGATGACAAGATTTTTATCTTATGTATATGCAAATGAATTGTGTTTTTATTTTTCGAGACTTTTAGAGATATTAAAAAAAATTGGAAATGCATATTTCCAGATAAATTCAATCGTAGTCCGGACTATTGAGTTATTTTTTTTTTTAATTGAATATAAACGCTCGTGATAACTTTTTAACAGAGTAGACAAAAACAAAAAACAAAAACGGTATGAAATAAAAATATGATGGAAATAAGAAAATTATATTATTATATAAATACATATATAAAAAACAGAGAAATTATTTAATATGAAGTATCGCTCCTACATAAGTCCTTGGGTGGCAGAATTGGTAGAAAAGAGATATATATGTGGACCTAATTTAAAAAAATATATGTATGAACAAAACATTTTTGTTTAGGATAGAGTTTTATTTAAAGATATTATTTTTTCATCCCTAAATACGTACAAGTTTAATGACTTTATAGTGGTATTTTTTGATCGTTGTACTGAGATATGGTATGCGGTATTTCGGCTGGCAAAATTAACCTTTCCGTGTAATCATAATTAGACACAGTGTTCTTCGATTATACAATATCTATACACGATATCGTATATTCGATATTAATCAAATTACCAATTAATTTTTATGTAATACTCATGCGGATTCTCAATTAATAATATATTCTTTATAAGTATAATGGTGATGATGACCCCTGATTTATCGTTCAATTTTAGCAAAATATTAATCTAAAATTGATTTTCTCTCTTGACTATTCAATACATCAACAACAATCACTGATGATTCTTTTTGTTCTCTTTGTTCTTTGATTATTGGTAAATATTACGACTAGAGATAAGTGCAATATACATTAAAGCGTTACCTGCAGATGTTACAATAAATTTATAATTTTTATGAACTACCAAGTCAGGTTCGATTCTCGATTGATGCGAAACAAATTGTTGATTTTTGATTAATAACATTTTGATTGTACAAGTGTAGAAAATTTAATATCTTTACCACTATAAAATTTAAACATGAATCACTTAAGGGAATTATGTAAGCCGATAATAACTAATGTATATTTTAATTCATGTTTATATACAATACGTTTTCATTTGAAACTAAAAGATTTTTTTTCGCCAATATGTAATGCCAGTGCGATTATTAAAAATATATACTAAAACGGGCCTAAGCATTTTTTTGTATAAAATAAATAATTTATTATGACAGCTTGAGAGTTTTATTAATGAGTGAATATATGTTGTCATTAGAGAATAACAAAAACAACTTATGATGTCATCGTATTAGTTCCAGTATAAGTTCAAGTTCAAGGTCAAGTTCAAATTGAATATGTCAACAAGGTATTGTTATTTACTTGCAATGTTCATAATGCATTTTGGTTGAAATTACGCTATACCTTACTTTGTTTACATATTCATATCAGACGGTCAATCACCTAATAAGTTAATACGCATGATTCTCAAACTTTTTAAAATAATAATCAAAAATTTAAAAGTTTAACTAGCCGACTTGGGCCATTAATGAAGGTGTGGTTGTGTTACATTTAATGTACCATTCCTTACATTTAATTATTTTAGTATCAATAAAAGACATGTTGTATAATGGCGGGAAACTAATAATAAATAATAATTATCCATATGGGTATAAAGCTTTTGTACGAGTATTAAAAGAGTGCGACAATTATTTTATTTATTTATTTATTTTGTTTGATACAATATGGCATGAAAAGCAGTCTCTCTTTGAACTTAATGTATAATTGCTGATATTGTATATACAGACAGATCTTTGTTGTGATGATAAAAGATTAAAATCGAAACAGTTTACTTTAAAGTGCTTTGCTTGAATAATGTTTATGTTCACTTTCCTTAAAATTGCTCATATCATCCATTGTGCAAAGTTCACGCCTTTCGCCAAAATAAACTGTTCTTTAAAAAGTACAAAGTTGTCCACTTTTGATTTTTTTGTTAAAATTACAATTGCCCTCGAGTACCGAATTGGAAATTCACACCTCCCTCACGATTGTGTGCTGACAATGTAAAGTGTTATTACGAGTTTGTATAAAATGTATAGTTATTGTCCTTTGTGGTGACTTAAATGAGATTTCCACTTGCATGTGGCACAATGTGGTGGTACAAAAACACACTCGCCTCTTTATATCTGTACTCGATTATAGTCATTCTCGAATAACGTTACAAACACATGTTATATGGACACTTTATCGTGACCGGATGGATTGATTTCAAGACACTTTGCAATTTTGTACTCGACACTTACATCAGACAATGTGCTTTTCATACTCAAAGAGGGCTCTACAAGTATTTAAATAAAATTGTTCTCTTTACAATTCATATGCTATATGTAGAATAGAACAAGTCTTTTAAAACTTTATGAAGATAGCTTATTTATTAGTTAACAAATTATCATGGAACATTTCTTATTCACATAATAAAAATCAACAATAAAACATCGTTGTACCTCGTCTAGTTAAGCCAATATTTTTTTTTAACATTTAATGTACCTAAATCTAATTCACAATTTATTGAAGAGCACTGCACGTCTACAATTTTTATATTATATTGATTTATTATGTGGTAAAATATGGTGGTTAATTCTCGGTAATTAACATAACAACCAGCGTGATAGCTCAAGGAATAAGACGCGTGGCTACAAATACTGTGGTCATGGGTTCAAATCCCGCTCAAGTCATTTTTTTAAATTGATTTGATCGGTTATGGCGACTGGGAGACCTTGAATAATATTAATAAAATCCCGATCGATCGTCCTGATCCAGGTTTACTTTGATTTTCTGTATTGTAAAGTAAATACTGATTATTGAGTCGGTGACTTGTGTAACTAGTAATAGTTAAAATCACCGACAGACAATTAACACGTTGTTGTGTATAAAAAACCCTCTCAAAAAAGCTCCATCTGAGATGTAGGTTCTCTGGTATTCTAGACGACTGTTTTCTCTTAATAATAATTTAAATTTTTAAATATGAATAATTATACTGGAATAATAATACAGAATAATACTAGAATATTTCTAAGAAATATGAAGCGTAGTTTGTGAAGGAAGCCATTAATTTTTAATATTTATAAAAGTCTAATCGTCTATTCTACTCTGTTATATTCAAACCTTGGGCAAAACGGTGAAAAACAGGCTTTCGATCGCTCACAATTGTAGAGCACTGCGCAGCTTACATTTTTATTACACATATACAGAACAATTTAAACAAATATTAATATAAAAAAATTACACTTTTTGAAATTTGCATTCAACTTTATAGTTTGTTACATGAATACAATAATAATTGTAGATGTATGTCATATAATTTTTTGTGTAAATATCAGATAATTGAATTAAAATAATACATAAATCAAATAGTTAAGCAATATTATAAAAGAAATCGTTGCATAGCTCGAATACATCAAAACGCTCCATTACTAGATCTGATTATATCTAATAGTACACATTTCAACAAACTATTGTACATACAATAAGTGTCTTCCAATACATCGATATAATGTAGGTATAGTTAGTGTTTGAAGGTATTATTTAATGTCTAGTATTGAATATATGTATAATCTTGAATCTGAATAAGATCTTAAAAATGGATTTAATTAGATCGATCAATATATGTGGATTGGCCGATTAGATATCGATGATGATGATGATATAAATGTTGGGAAGGTTTGATAGAACAGAGGCGGCCCACCTGCCGAGTCACGGTGTACTTCATGTAATTAAGCAATTACTTTAATGGACACAACCAATCATAATTCATACTACAATTCTTTAACTCTTTTGCAGATAACGGTTTTATTGACCATTCTACACAAAGACAATCCTACGATACAAGCATTTCTAATACTAAATTATATTGATTGTGCATCTTCACCCATGTGAGACATGTCGTCGTTAAATAATTTATTTATTTTTGTTTATTTATTTATTTACGCTCCGAGGAGTTTTTTTATTTTAGAAAGGGTCATTTTGAGAGGGTTTTTTTTATACACAACAACGTGTTAATTGTCTGTCGGTGATCTTAACTATTGTTAGTTATACAGGTCACCGACAGAGCGGCTCTGCCCGACTAAGTGGAAGATGCTGGTGCGGGAAGCCTTGGTTCATCACTGAACTGGAGTGCTTATGATGATGATGATATATATATATATATATATATATATATATATATATATATATATATATATATATATATATATATATATATATATATATATATATATATATATATATATATATATATATATATATATATATATATATATATATATATATATATATATATATATATATTATACTAACTAGGTTTATATGATGTTATTTATTAATATATTTACATACATCCTGAGAAGATACATCTTAAGAAGGTTTTTTTATATTTTTTCTTGGTTTTAGAGACAATAACGTGTTAATTAATTTTCTGACTTAAAAATCGCCTCAGTATTTACCTTACAATCCAGGAAAGCAGAGTAAACCTGGATCGAGACGATCGATCGGGATTTTTATTAATATTATTCCCGATCTCCCAGTCGTAATAACCGATCAAATCAATTGAAAAATTCTTGACTTGAGTGGGATTTGAACCCATGACCACAGTATTTGTAGCCACGCTTCTTATCCCCTGAGCTATTACGCTGGTTAAAATAATATATATTTTTTTAATATTTTTTAAATTAATCTTTTGTGGCATTTGATTTGAAAATACTATATACTTCACGGAACTATCAGAATAATGTGGCAGAATTTATTTCTATTGAATAAATATGTACGTTTTTTATCAGAGTATTGGGAGTAAGAAAAAACTCAAATTTTTGCCTGAACTGAAAATGTATTTTGATAGATTTTTTTTCATATTTTTATTATTATTTACTCGATTTAATCTAGTAACAGTTTCAATTTGGTTTCCTGGATTGTAAGGAGTAACTGTAATATTTAAAATAAAATATTAAAAAAAATACTTAAACCAAATACAGTGGAACCTCTATATAACGAATTCCTAGATATAACGATTAAATTCTCATTGAAACTGTAATTTGTTAATTTTACTTGTATATAGCGAAGTTTTATTAATAAATATTGACAAAAACCTCGATATAACGAATTTTCGTCTTTTGTTTTGTCAATTTTGACATTAGTTTCATTTTCAAAACCTCTTTACAGCGAAGTTTTTAATATTATTTAGGAAACCACAAAGCTATATGATAAGAATGGTACTGTTTGAACTTGCAAATCCATATATGATGACATAATTATTTGTGTTTTTTAATTACGTAGTTTGTATCATCATACAAAGTACGTAATTAAAGAACACAAATATATCAAAACTTCGCTATATAGAGATAAAATTAATTAGGGATAACATAGGGATTGCATTGTCAAGGGGAATTGAAAAATTTCGTCTACTTATATTGATTTAATTTGTGAAAATCATAGATATAAACATAAGATATCGCATGACTGGCTAAATGCGGTTTGTATGAATAGTTCAAGTGGATCAAGTGTTGCCTGAGTTACCTGGCAAACATTATACTGTAAACATCTCTCTTCATATCTTCAGTTATATTTCACAGTAAAATGGTTAAATGCATTGTTACTACATGTCATATGGACTCAAACATACTATCAGGACCGTATTATCGTATTAACGTTAATACGTGATAATTCACGACCACTCTCAGAGGCCACTAGAAATGTGTCTAAGGGTGGGAGACACACTTATGCCTTTATCGAATCGGAGAGAAGAGTGCAACAATACGTGTTTACACGACATTTACACGAATTATTTATATGCAATGCGATATCTAATGTTTATATATATGGTGAAATTATAATATTTCAATATTAAAAATTAATTATAAGCAATCAGCCCGTTCCCACACAAGCTCGTTGACGAGTGTATAATAAGAGTGTTATGAGTGAGGAGACATACAATTTAAAAAAATACCACCGAGCAAATGTTAGCAAAGTCAAGGCATGACGAATGTGAAGTATTCTGGCGGCCGCAGATGGGAGACCACCCTGGAAATTGTATGCATTTATTAGTACATTTTGCATTGTATTGTTGTACATGAAGATGCGGCCATAGAGAGTGAGAGAGAGAGAGAGGTCCTCTTTATATGCATATTTAATAGTAAATAGGCGATACTCCCGGTGTCGGTCTGATCGGTCGATTTATGTATTTCCCTGATAATGATATAAGGCGTTTAATAAGACAATCCGAGTGAGACGACTTGATGGCTCGTATGTATGGGAGTGACAAGGATAGCAGAGGGTAATAATTCAGCACTGTAACATCCGCCCGATAGACCAATAAATTAAAATCACGTTTGATATGTAAATTTGAGGCGGCATCTCAAAGAGAATGCATCTGAAAACACTGCTTCTCAACATACTAACTAAATCATATAATGGCTGAAGGATTGGCTTCATAACACATGCTTAGGGTTAACGGATTAAAAATTACATTTTTTTATATGAGTATAGTCTCTCATAACGACCAAAAATTGAAAACATATAGCCGTATTCAATAACATGCATAAATGATCAGTGCATGCATAAATGTTGGCATTTCAGCTGTCAGACGTCTTGGCGGGAAATCTGACAGCTGAAAATCTTAATTTTGACAGGTACTAGCTAACATTTATGTATGTTATTGAATACGGCTATAAGAATTACAACCATATAAAGAAATAAAGCACACAAATCAAAATACATACTATTAGCCGAATTCAATAACATACATAAATGTTAGTATTTCAGCTGTCAGACGTCTTGGCGGGAAATCTGACAGGTACTAGCTAAAATTTATGTTTGTTATTGAATACGGCTATAGGAATAACAACCATATAAAGAAATAAAGCACACAAATCAAAATACATACTATTAGCCGTATTCAATAACATGCATAAATGTTAGCATTTCAGCTGTCAGACGTCTTGGCGGGAAATCTGACAGCTGAAAATCTTAATTTTGACAGGTACTAGCTAAAATTTATGCTTGTTATTGAATACGGCTATAGGAATAACAACCATATCAAGAAATAAAGCACACAAATCAAAATACATACTATTAGCCATATTCAATAACATACATAAATGATAGCATTTCAGCTGTCAGACGTCTTGACGGGAAATCTGACAGCTGAAAATCTTAATTTTGACAGGTACTAACTAACATTTATTCTTTTGATTGAATACGGCTAATAATCTTAATCGTTATCATATTAAAAAAAATCTTACACCTTGTTCAAAATTTTAAATTACTTTACGCTGCATTTCTGCAGTAGCTAGGTTTGAAACATTTTTTAAAATATATTTTTGCAAGGGTTACTTTAAACCCATTTCTATTTTTGTGTTGCATGATAAGGGAAAAATATTTTTATTAAATTAAAAAAATCAGGTGATGGGTTTGGAAGTTATTCGAGGTGAAAGGTCACAATAATCAGTTTTTCATGATTATGTAGGTTTCTATAGCTCCAATGGTGTTAAGAAATATTATAAAGATTATATAAAATTTAATTTGTCACATTTTTAATACACTAAACCGTTTTTAAGTAAGTGAGGGTAGAAAGGCCGTACTACCTTCTACTCTCCCTGTAGCGCAAGACCCAGCGCCATAAAAATTTATAAACCAATGAAAAAATATTAGAAATTGATTTATTTTATAAATCTATAGTATTTATTAGTCAGTACATTATATTTAATCATATTTTGCATATATCTAATATCTTAATTCAATAATATCCACTTTTATCATTCATCTTATAGATTGGGGCTGAATTTAATGTATTTAATGTTATTGCAGTATTTTTTTAATGAAAAATACCAGAAACTTGTAGGTTAATGATATTTCTAATTATTTTAGTGAAAAAATATTGATAATTCAAAGATATTACATATATATTTTGAATATGTAATGAGTATGGCACTGGGACTTGCGCTGCGCAGCATATACAAACATAATTGATTGGGATCTCCCGTAATGCTGTAGTGGTACTGCAGTATGATGTAGTAATATTATATGTAAAATAACTTTTAAATACTTGTTTATACTCTTTATTAAGGAGTTTTTCCTATTTATTATTATACCTTTTTTTCCTCTTTAAGTTTATTTATTTATTTTATTTTATTTTAGTTTATTTATTTTTCTTTAAAATGAAACTTGTGCACGAAAGAGAGGACCTGCGTGTTTCTATAAAATTATTTGAAAAAAAAAAAAAAAAATATATATATATATATATATATATATATATATATATTTATTATATTTTGGATTTTATATATATTGGAATGTGTTTTTTGAGTAATTAAAATAAATGCAAAATTGGCACACGGTTTGTAATATTAAGTAGGTATAGTTTAAATAATCTGATTTTGGAATCGCTTACGCTTATAATGATCTCTAAAATTACTACTATTGATTGTCTAAAATTGACTACTTGTTGATCTAGTTAGATTATTTTACTCGAAAGCAAATTTAAAAAATAGGAATTATGATTTGCGGTGAATGTTAAAATACGCGTCCACCGGTTACAATTGGATATGGGGTCATTTTTTTAAAAATAAATGGTGATGTTGGCCTCATTTAGACGATCCTAAATAGTAATATGGTTAATGTTTTTGTTTATGAATTATATAATATAAAAAAAATATATAACGATAAGCATTTGAGAGTCTCGGGATGTTCCTGTCTCAGAGGTGGTCTCACCTCAGTCTGTGGTCCTCCCCACTCCTCGACTACCCGCGGGGGAGTGGTGCACTTACACTCGTACATACTACATACATACACCAACAATATGTAATAACTGCTTTATATACTCATACACCCATGTACTAAACTTTCCCCCAAGTGGGAGTTAACGATACACTAATTACAACTATATATATTGCCTCTATGTAATAATAGTATCGTGCCGTAGGTGAATGTGATGTGAAAGTACTTAACGATCGCCGTATCTATTACAACCAACACACTTTGATTTACGACAGACACGTTTTTATTAGTACGAGGAAAAAAGCAGATTGATGATGGCGGAGGAAGTGTGCAATGGAAAAGAGAGAGGCACATTATCATAGAGATCCTACACAATATATATAATATTCATATTTAATAGCGAAATACTGAATTGGGTTAATCACCGCCTCACTCTGACATAACTTGTATCATTATATATATTGAATTATGGAAGAATCTTGATTTTCCTATTAGTAGACATATAATTTTCATACTAGATCGATGAAATTTTTATGGTATCCATCATGCATGTCACAATGGATCAGCGTATAATGATACTGAATTGTTTTTTTAAAGCTATGAATTTTTAAATCAGAGTAAATGTGGATCAAAACAACCAATTAGGATTTTATTTAAGTCTCAATAGAAGATCTAATTATTTTATTTATTCAATTTAAGTAATATTCGAACCGTAACCTAACGTACAAGACAATTTTTTATCAAAATTTTAATAATAAATAATGATGTGAAAAAAACAACTTCTACAAAACTCTTTAGGGTGAATATGTATATACAAAATAAACTGCTTTTGAGTTTTATATAGAGTTGGAATTATTGGAGACATTATAATACTTACTTTTTATGGATTTTAATAGTATTTATCAGTTAATAATTTTTAGTTTAAATACATATATATCGAGGGTATACTGCCATATTTCTTAGTTTTGAGATTATGGCCAACTAATAAAAAAAAGTCACAGTCTTAACAGAACAATACATTTATGGTATATATTTGAATAATTAGCAATGTGGTAGAAGCCAATGACTTTTTTCTTTCCAAATATTATAAAACACAATTATAAAAAATACTACTACAGTATAACTAACAGAAACTAAATATTTAAATTAAATTTAGTTAATTTTATTCTCTTATATTGATGATATGACAGTGCATTTTAGCAGTATACCCTCGATATAAAAATATGTAGGTACGTAAAAATATTCATATAAACATGTCAATTATGATTTTTTTACTATTATCCGGATATTTATTTATTTGGTCTACTTAAAATTAGTCCAGATAATCGAGGTTCTAGCATTCAATCAAAAAATATACAACCATTTTTTGATTTATTGATTGTGATAGTTTTTTATTTATTTTTACGTACTTATAAGTATACACACCAAGGGGGTGTATTATTATTTTGGTTAAATTTATTTTGAAATGCTTATTGGCGGTCTACCTTACCTATGATAGTAACAACGACAAAAAAAGAATTTTTTCATAAAAATTATTCTGTTAATATGAAAAAACTCTCGATGGATGATTATATTTAATAATAACATCATAAAATATTTTCTAAAGTGTGGTCTAAATTTTTATGATACATCGCTTTTTCGCATAATTTTCACACTTTTCTTCACGGTTTATACCTAATAATATATAAATGTATGCCCTTTTATGAACAACACCAATCTTACTAAAATTAAGTCATAAATATTGTTACGACCACTAAAAATTGTCGTGTTGAATGCACATTTATTTATGTTGACCAATCATATCTTGTAATATTATTATTTATTTCAAGTAAGCCCGTAAACCTCAAAAATGTATTTTTTATCTGATGTATATTATTTTAGATCGACTCCACATTTACTTTTTACCACTATCTAAATTCAATTTA
>JAGTTH010006559.1:0-41252 GCA_022606485.1 Agraylea sexmaculata | reverse complement strand
TTAAATTTTGAATATAAGAATAGTAATAGATATACAATAATTTATATTTTTTCCATATAAGGAAATATACCGGGAAAAGAGGTCGGATTTGATATAGTGCAATATCGGAGGCGGAATACTACAAGTTGTACTAGAGATTTTATGTAAATGCGTACATTTGTATTCGATATCGCCTCTTCAAGAACGCATCAGCTTTTGGGGTAAGGGGCTATGAGTAATACTTTATTATATTATATTATTACTGCAAGTTAAATAACGCTGCGGTAAAGTAGCTTCACTGCGGACAAGATGGCCTCAATAACTATTCTACTCGACTACTACATTAAACTACATATATTCACTAATTATATTCACGAATGATAATTGGATAAAATCAAAAGGGACGTTTTATTTATATTTTGTAAAAATTATAGTTGCACTGTATTAATAATTCGGATGATATATGGCAGAAATGAACTCAATTACTTTGTCATACAAAAAATACTAAAATATCACATTATATTTTTATATCAACCAACCCAATTAAATAGAATTAGGTTTGTGTCTAGTATATACAGTATTATATTTATATATATATATATATATATATATATATATATATATATATAGTTATATATATATATATATATATATATATATATATATATATATATATATATATATATATATATAAATTAAGTGGGTTTTTGTAACTTTCCCCTGCCAAAATATATTTATACCCTTACAATAATAATCAGACCTAGTCCAAGTAGGTGTAATGGAGTATTATTTTATTTCAAATCTCTAATAATTACACAAAACATTAAATTATATAAATCTACAGTTATCATACTTATCACACGTCAATTTTTATATTCATGGGAAAAACTATCAAGTTGATTGCAAATTTAAAAAATAGTTATTTTAATAATATTATTATGTTATAAGACTGTTTTGTTAATATCCGAATATTTAAATAGAATAATTTTAGTAAATAGCAAAGGAGCAATTGAAAATCCGTTTTATACTCTATTGGCCGAGGATTGATAATAATATTTTTTCATATAACTATTAAAAAATACGATTTTTGTAGTTAACTTGGTAAAAATTTAACATTTTTTTGTTTTACGACCTAATGAATATTACCCAAATATTTCCACTATATTTTTTTATAGGTATACTTTCGACTGTGATGAGTACACATACATATTGTGGAAATTATATTTAAAAAATATATTATCTTTAATATGGCACTCCACCCAGGAGTCAACACGATCAACAACTAATGAATTGATTGATTTTTTATATACATATATCTATAACTAGGTTTTAAACATAAAACAAATAAAAAATTAAACGAAAAGGGTCTTTATATTTTAATTTAAAAATATATTAAGGAAATTTTGTGATATACAGCGATTCAAGTTTAAAGAGAGATTCATTATCGGGGAAAAAGATATAATAAAACAAAAAGGGTATAAAGGAGACTTTCCCTTTGAGTTGTGTAAGCATTTTTATTAAGCCAAATGTCTTAATCAATGGAGTGTAATATTCTTAAACTACGTTTTAATTTCGTTTTTCTTATATTTTATCCGATTGAAACGGGAATATGTAGTATTATTAATGTTTATGATAAAATGCTTTTGATATAGCGATGGCACATCAAAAATCCTAAAGGCTCTTTATATTGTGCTTTAAGAAAGGCCATAAGCTGAAGATGAAGGAGAGATAAAAATGGGAAGTGTCTCAAAGGTGTTGAAAAGGCTTTTTGGTGTCCGTAGTTTGTCCACTTTGAAAATATCTAAAATACTAAAAATAACGGGACTTCACATTTTTACGACTATTGCCTCATAATATCTCCACTTAAAAAATCATTTATATATAAAAATTGATTTTATTTTGATAAAATATATTGGAAAATCTAGATTTTAAATGAAATATTATGCAAAATAAGTGATTTCTCAATGAAGTTTTAAATAAAATTAAGAGGGAAAAATAATGCTTTTTTTTGCAAACAAGCTCGAAAGAAGAGAAGGGAACAGATTCGGGCCAAATGCTAATGACATTTTCACCAAAGTATATCTTTAAATTTGTATATATATATATACACACACGTGTAGGTTGAACAATATCCACGGTTCTTTTTTACAACCAACGCCGATTCTGTATTCAAATAACTTTTTAAACGTTTCGCACCCTCCGACTACGTCTAAAAAATACCAACATTCTTTACTCTTTTAAAAACCACCCGAGGGCTCGAAATTTCTAACTGATTTTTACTGTGCTCATTTCTATATAAAAATATCATGAAAATTATATATATTTTCAAGTTTCAACTTGGTTTTGCTGTCTCTAGTGCTTGCATTTGGTTATTTGGCAACAGCAATGTCAGCTATTTTATGACAAAAAGTTAGTATAATATATGCGGTTTACAAAATGAGTAGATTTATGCTAGAACAACGTTGGAAATATTAAAAATGGTGAATATTTTTTAGAATATCAGGAAAAATATGTTGCGATGTGCATTTGAATATTATTCGGTCAAATGCACATTAGAGTGACGTTCAGAAAATATAAATTAATACAGTTAACTGTCAAAAATGTAGTGAAAATTGGGTTGATATGATAGACAAGAACAGTCTACAAAGTTTCGAATAAAAACACCCACATGAAAAAAAAACACTAAGCCACTTTTTAATTATAGCAAAATCATACAAAAATATACGCATCACCCTATCTATATATTTATTGATTTATTAATTTTCATAGTATTTGATACAAATATGATGAAAATGAAAAAAAAATCGGGTAAAAAACGATTGATTTTACTACGAAAAATTTACTATCGGATTGAATACGTAACTCCAAAATATCTTTTTTTTAATGCCATTTAGTGCGAATGTTTAATACGGAAATATTCTTCCAGAGTCAAGAAAATAATTGATTTAATAAATATTTAGAAAATATCATATTTATAAGGTTTCATAAAAATCTCATATAAATATTTAGGTTAAAAATGTCTCTTTCAGCTTCAATCAGTTTTTTTGTGTCTACTGTGAAATTTGACTAAATTTGTTGCAAATTTCCGGATATGTTTCTTACATTTAATTTAATTATACGCCTTGCGGCCTTTACATACACATAAAAATTACATTTAATTAAAAAACTACATAAAAGAAATTTAAAAAAAACAAGATAATAGTGGAGTGATATAAATACTGTTTCAAATAATTAATGTTTAAATCAGCGACTACTTTGATAAGTTTGATAAGTTAAAGTGCATAAACGCCGTAATCGTTATAAAATACGAGTATAGCTAACTATTAATTTAATTAATTTTTTTAATGCAGTAAATCCTTGTAGTGTAAGACGAAGCATTAAATAGTTTACAAAACACCTGAAAAAATGCTTTGTGGTCAACAAATAATAAAATACAATTCTCATAAATAGAGCAACAAAATTTAAAATAGTACTTTATATGAAAAACGCTTTTTGGATTATATTTATTAAACTTTCATAAAATATTCAGCTTGCGATGTTATGTAAATACAGCGGGTAATATTAAGCATTCCTATACACTATAATATTCAGCCTCGTTGACGTCACATAATAAACTATTTATCAAGACTATTAGCGAGTGTAATTATCACATTTAGCAAATCGGCTGCTGATGATTGGCTTAAAACCTTTTTTTATTGCGGTTAAGCGATCCAGAATTAAGGCACCAGAAGCGGGATTAATAGGCTTGGAGTTGTTCATATGCAAATCGACTGACTAATGTTCTCGTATCTCATTAATTACACACCCCTCACCTTTAAAAATAGCCACAAATCTACCCTTAACTCCAATTAAACACACTGGATCAATTACACACTCTCCACAATCACGTGTACCGCAAACTAGATTCTATAGCTAAACTACTTACAAAAACCAATTTAAAATGTGATTCGCGTGTGGAATTTAACATTGACATCTAAACAAAACTGATGTAGCTGTATTTATTTATATTGGAAAAGTAAAACATATGTTAGAGAATGTCTACTGCAGTACACGATATCAAATACAGCTGACAATACTGCATTTCTCATTCTATCCATGACACAATTCTTCTATTTGGTCTGGTATTGATATTAATGATGGATTTACAAAATTTTATCATTTATAGATATTCACATTCGAGTATTAGAGTTTTCACAGCTGACACCAATGATATTAAAAGTGGATGATTAATATCAAAATGGTGGACAAAGCAATTGAGTTTGACAGACGCAACACACATTTTCTCACTTAGACTCATCTGCTTGGTCCACTATATTGATATTTATACATCCAGTTGTCTGGCCTTTTTATGGGCGGTAACAGTACTGCTCGTTACATGTGCTTAATATTTTAAATAGTATTTTGTAACTCACCGCATATCATATTTTCATAACTATTTGAAATGATGCGTTGGTTTTATCAAACATTGCAATTGAGTTAAACTCCCCACAAATATGTATATAGACTGTAAAATGTCACCCCATTTTAAAATTATGGGCCCTATTCAATATAAAAGTGTAATGAGAGTGTATGCGTGCGGTGCATATGTGTATATACCAATACTACCAGCTCTAGTCTATTCATACACACACGACTAACACTAACTGTCATATTTGATACGGCAGTATAAGTATACTAGTCTATTCGAAAGACTATTTTAATTTTTTTATATTAATTCATAGAATAAAAATTAATCGCACTAAGACATTCATAATTATCTTATTAAGAAATACTTAAGAAGCATAATAATAAATATATGTGTTCTCAAAGCAGTGTAAAATTCAACATAATACGGATATTTTAATACTAAACAAACGAAAAGAGGTGATCGTTATTATGGCACAATACAAATATTAGCTTTTATCTCATATGTACATTTTCCATGGACTGAAATACAATTTGTTGCTTCACAAACTCGACAGATTAAAGGATAACACAATAAATAACTCATCTACATAATAACGTGATCCACGATAAAAACTTCGATATCGAATTATGTGTAATTTGAAAGGAATTTGTATTTTGTGGGGAGATATTAAATAACTCAGAATATTGAATATTGTCTTTGGGTCATTTATAATATAGTAGGTTTGCCTCCGCGTCGATAAATCAATTTCAAAGTCAATTTCGCGAGGCTTTTCCATTATAAGACTCAAATCTTGTATGTTTTACATATGTATTTTGATAATAATACACGCGGTTAACCGATGTGAAATTATACAGTGGTATTATACAGAAACCAACTTTGAATAAATAAAGAGAAAGCACACGAATTTGTAATTTGAATTTTCCGTTTTGCAGGTACAGAAAGGTTATTAAAAACATGACGGTTAATCCTTGGAAAACGTCCGATGAATTAAGTATATTAACTTGCGTTATATACATAATCTGTGTATAAATAATAAAAAAAAACTGGCTACAAATACTACGGTCGTGCATTCAAATCATGCTTAAGATATTTTTTTTAATTGATTTGATCGGTTATGACGACTGGGAGATCGGGAATAATATAAAAAATATCACGATCGATTGTCTTGATCCAGGTTGACTCTGATTTCCTGTATTGTAAGGTAAATACTGATTATTAAGTCGGTGACCTGTGTAACTAGTAATAGTTAAGATTACCGATAGACAATTAACACGTTATTATGTCAAAAACCCTCTATAAAAAACTCTTCGGGGCGTTTTTTAAATTTTATTTTAATCTAATAATATTAAATAGATATAAATAAAAATGTTGTATGAAAATATAACAGCAAGTTATTTATTAGTTTGACGTGGGTTCTAATCTGAAGTGAATCACGATAAGAGTTCATAGTTCAAAATAGTTTATACCCATTGAGAATATAAAGCACAGTAATAATAATGGTGTTTGCAGAATACCATTACATAATAACACTAAACAAACTTTAAACTACATTGTTCAAGTTGTGAAGAAACGAGCCGAAGATATAACTTTTTCTATTGTAGCCATGATTGAAATAAATTTAAAAGCAAACACTGAATAAGCAAGTTTTGTAGAAATCAATGATCAGACCGAATCTTACGAATACGCTTGCTCAGCTTGGCTTACTTAAATTAAAAAATGCAAAAGCTTAGCTTTTTGTATTCTTAATACAACGATATAATCTCTACAAAAGCGCATGCACCAGTTCGAAGATTGTTGTATTGATTCGATACAGACAAGGGGTGTTTATTCTATGAATTGTATTCCAATATATGAAAGAGTTACATATGTAAAGGAGGAGATGCGATATTGAATATGGTAAGGTATTTGTTATTCTGGTCGAGTCTCATACAACGTGACTACAGAGGCTATATCATCATCATCACCATCGCCCAAATAATATCATATCTCGTGATTTACTAGGCCACCAGAAATCCCTATAAATTATGTCACATCCATCCTTAAGCCGGGCCGATAAATTGTATATCCTATATTTTAAGTGTTAGAGGTGAATTTACTGACAGGGCGGAAGATTTCGGGTTGTTGGTTTTGGATGTAAATGCAGAAAAATGTATGTCTTTGGCGATTGCGAGAACTGAAAATAGGTTACCGTGATAAAGTACTTCTATATCCTGCTGTTACACTTCGATAACTACACCAAACTACCCTGTTTACCCATTATTATCGCTTTTGTATTTACTATCTAAAAATTATATGTACCGATTCTTTGTTTGTAGACCAAATGTCAAACTTTCAACAGTCGAGATTACTCACAAATGGCCGTAATTGGTCTAATACCTAATACGAATATTACCAATCGCAATTTTGCACTTGTCTAAAGTTTGATATTTGTTTCACAAACACACGAAAAAAGAGTAGTTTTACTACAAGAACTGTCAAATTAATTACCATGTCACATATTGGTTGAAACGTTGTAATGGATTCTATTAAACATAAGTTGTAATATTCTATTATTAAAATATTTAATACAGTGAATTAATGTATATTAAATTGTAATAATACTGAAAAATGGAATACCTCATAACACCACACTGAATTGAACCCGCGTCTCTCGGATATCGGTCAAGTGCTCTTATCACTAAGGCATACGGGGTAGTAAATAATTTTTCAGGATTATTTCAATCTATTCAGTGTTTTAAATATGTGTAATTAGTAATTCATGTAATTGTTCCGGATGATGATTTAAGAGAAGATATACGCTTTTCTGTTTTTACTCGCTTTTGATTTTAAAAGCCTCAAGTATTGATTTCATTACCCTAAGTGCAAAAATATAATAAGCCTCTCTTATATTTAAATTCTCCTTTCCAAATATATTCTTAGTCCAGGAAGATGTAGCATTACGACAATGACATGTATTTTCCCTTACCGGCTTTAAGTCTATTTATATATTTTATGGGACAATGCTTTGGATGATTCATCATTTTATTTCGCTTATAAATAAATATAATCGAATTTTCTGTATATATATTGATTATTTTGACTTTAGTTTGTTTGTAAGCTTTCGAAAAAGACTCCGACAATATTGGATTATTTTATTTTAAAATCAATGGATATAATTCAATAGATATTTAATATTCCGACATGTCCAGCTTTCGTTATTAGAGGCGCCTGTAAATGCCTAAACCCCCTCCCAATTCACGCTATCGATATTATATTTGACAATATATCAAATTATGTGAAAAAAAGAAACTACAGTAATGGATTTTTTTAAACATAGAAATTCTTTAATCCATACATTTTCACTAATCTGACAGTTGGCGGTCCCAAATATGTCGGATTATCGAGACTACTGTAATTATTTTTATTTGGATCTCAAGGCATTATTAAAAAATTGCCTACGGAATTCATTTCCACCCATTTTTTATATGGTTAGTCTTTAAATGGACCTATTATTAAGTTTATTGTTAGTAAAAAAAGCTTGAATAAAATCACTTAAAATCGTTTTGATGAATTACTGTACTAAATGTATAATTACTGCCCAATCAGTGTTGCTCCAAAGTCAAACGGATATTATAGTATTATTCCTATATCTTTTCTATGTAGAGTGGACCCTCCTTTAAAATTGTCTTTATATCGATTTAATGCAATCTTTTGGGACAGGAGATTAAGCGATATAAAAAAGAGATATAACATTCGATTGTTACGAGATATAACATTCGAATACGAATGTTCCAGCAATAAAATTAACCAAATATTGGATTGCAATTTTGCAATCTGTGTCTGATCAAATTAAACTTGAAGAGGACACTATAGTTGTAATAAAAAGAGCAATTCACTGGTGTAAGGTTGACCCTTGAAGTGTAATCCATAAAATAGTGTAGCAATATGTATTGTAGTGTGTTGTATGGGTTGGCAGTGATCCAAGAGTGACACATATTGCGCCACATTCAGATGAATTACTAATAAACTTATTTATACCACACCTACAATACATACATATGTACATACAAGCCTACAATATAACCTTCTATTAAATATTTAGATTGTTTGAAAGCCTCCGGATTTGTAACTAGTCCAAAATACCATCTCAACATTACGATAAAAAATACAGTAATAGGTTATTTCAGAAGCGGCACAAATCAGTTTTTTTTCAATCAGATATATATTTGTCTATAGTTAAATACAAAAAAAATAGTTAAAAGATGAATGTGTATCAGAATAACAGGGAGTCAAAGGGAACAAACTTAGTTTTGCATCAGTATTGTTGACAACTAGCCTAAAAATGGTGAAATAAAATTATTCATTAAAAACCTTCAATTGTTTACCTTTAATCGTTTTCTTAAGAAAGGTTATATACATATGTACATTTATATTTTTAATAGTAATTGAAACATTATTATGTATGTACAGGGTGGACTTGAAATAAATGAGAATAGGTGGTGGTAGGATATCGCAAATAAAAGCGAAAAAAAATATTTTTGTTATTAATTAAAAATTAAAAAAAATATTGCTTGATTCCTAAAGTATTTCATAGACACAAGTATTATTGAGTACTTCACAGAAACTGCTGATTCCAAGATGGTGGAGCAAACTCGATTATATAATATTACTTAATAATAAATATTTTTTTTTTTTTTTTTTTTTTTTTGATTTATATTTTTGAGTACCCTGTCTAAAGACATCTTACTCGTCGTCTGTTGTCACATTGTCTTGAGGGTTGGTTATCCAGTGACGACTCAATCCCGGCGTTGTGTTTAGGTTATAAGTGTTCAAGTGTTCATACTTGTTTTATCAAGTAAACACCATTGTCAGTCCTTGAAATCTTGCTGGCAAGTCAAGTTGTCTGTATTTTTGTAGACGTCTTGCGTAGTCTACGGTCAATAAGTCCCTCGCTAGAACGTTCGGGTGACTTTTTAATCTACTTTGGTACGTTTCGCTGAGTTTTTTCAATTCTTCGCGTACTGTCATTGTTTTAGAGTCCTGTAATAGGACCCAGTTGGGTACATACCATGGAGCATTTAAAATTGCTCTCAGGGTCTTGTTTTGTAACCTGTCGATACTGCTGATATGAGTATCCTTAGCTGTCCCCCACAGTTGACATCCATATGTCCAAATGGGTTTGATTATTGCTTTATACAGCAATAGCTTGTTTGTAAGTGTGAGTTGGGAATGTCTGCCAATCAACCAGTACATTTGTCTTTTTTATGTTCCATTTGAAGTCTCTTTGTCTTAATGTGTTTTTGCCATGTTAGGCTTCTGTCAAGGTGTATACCGAGGTATTTAGCCGAGTCTTCTTGTGGAATATTTTTCCCACCAATTTTCACTGGTGGACATGTCTGTTTTTGTTTGTGAATGTCACGTGTGTCGATTTGGTTTGATTTACTTTAATTCTCCATACTTCAAGCCATTTCTGTATTGCGTCGAGGTGTTTCTGGAGGAATTGTGAGGCAGCTGTTGGATCTTTGTCCGAAGCGAGTATGACGGTATCGTCAGCGTATGTAGCCAGTGTTGTGTTGTCGGTTTTTGGGAGATCGTTTGTATATATTAGATACAGTACAGGACCTAGTACACTCCCTTGCGGTACTCCAGATCTTATGGTATTAAGATTTGAAGTTTCGTTCTCATATTTAACAAAAAACTGTCTATCGGTCAAGTACGATTTGATAATATCATACATGTTTTTGGGCAGTTTTCCTTTGATTTTATAAAGCAGGCCTGGGTGCCAGACTTTGTCAAAAGCTTGACTGATATCTAAGAATGCTGCTGAACAGTAGTTTTTTCTTGTATGGAGCGATCTATGATCGTCACAACTCGATGAACTTGTTCAATTGTCGAGTGCGCTTCTCTGAAACTGAATTGATCAGGGATCATGTGTTCTTGAATAAGTATTGGTTTCATGTTGCGCAGTAGAATTTTTTCAAATATTTTGGAAAATATTGGCAGGAGGCTTATCGGTCGATATGAAGTGACTTCTTCGGGTGGTTTACCTGGTTTAGGTAGCATAATAATTTCTGCTATTTTCCACTGTCTAGGGAAGCTACCCATTCTAAGTATCGCGTTAAATATTATGGTTAGAAATCTTAATCCGATATCTGGCAATTCTTTGATTATCTTCCCGGTAATCATGTCATGTCCTGGCGCTTTTTTTGCGCGTACTTCATATTTTATAACATGCTTGACGCATTGAAGTCCAATTTTGACATAATAGTTTTCTTTATGTTCCGTACTATCTAATAAATTATGAATGTGACTTTCTTCTTCAGGGGAACACATCCTTTCCGCTGGTGTAAATACTTCCTTGAGATGTTTCGCAAACTCGTTTGATTTCTCTCTGGTAGTTTTTGCCCATTTATCGTCAGCCGTTTTGATGGGCGGTATGGATATTTGGGGCCGTTTTAGTTTTTTTGTAGCTTTCCATAGAGAATAATCTGTAGCGTCGGTTGCTGTAAGACCTTCCAGATAGGATTGAATCCCTTTATTTTTCCATTCACATAGGATATTTTTAATATCTCTTATTGCTTCGTTCAGTTTTCTCTTGAGTTCCTTGCTTCGAGTATTTTGCCATTCTTTACGAATGCGTCTTTTTTCATGTATTTTTTCCTGAATCCAGCGGGGAAAATCATCTGTTGAGTGTGGTTTTTTTGACATATTGGGCGTGGCTTTTTTCACTGCGGAATGAATTTGATTTTGAAAGTGAATAACTGCGGTGTTAAGTTGGTCTTCTGTTTTCAATGGTATATCACATTTCAAATTTTCATTTAAGATATGTCTAAAATATTCCCAATCTGTGTGACGGTTACCGAGTGTAAATTTACTGGGTTTTATAATTGGTTGTAGCAAGCTGTATTTAATAATAACAGGTGAGTGATCTGATGACAGATCGAGGCAAGATTCTGCGCTCAGTCTTTCGATTGGAATTCCTTTCACTACGCAGAAGTCTATGAGGTCCGGTGTTTTTCTTCTATCTGTAGGCCAATATGTTGGTTCACCAGTCGATAGATGAGTCAACTTGTTGTTTGCCATACTTTTATACAGTTCTCTCCCCCTGGGTGTGGCCAGTCTAGACCCCCATTGTTGGTGTTTGGCATTGAAGTCCCCACCTGCGATGAATTTATCCGCTTCAAGTGTTCTGAAGTAATCGTCAAAATGTTCTCGTTTAATCGAGTGTTTGGGTGGGCAGTAAATAGCCGATATATATACATAATTATTTGTATCTCCGACAGCAATTGTGGTTGCTTGGAGAAAGTCTCGATCATATTTTTCAGTGAGATGATGTTCACAGTGTTTTTAATTATCACCGCTGTTCCGCCATGCGCAGTTCCATCGGGGTGATTCGTCGTATATATAGTATACATGGGAATTTTTATGTAGCTTTTTCGGTAAAGTGTGTTTCCGATATAAGCATTATGTCAATGTTTTTTTCTTTTAAAAATAATTTTATTTCTTGGCTATGTTGTCCAAGACCGTTGGCGTTCCAAAGACATATTTTTAATAATGGAATCATTTTTTATTTAGGACAAGAGCTGCCATGATCTGTGTCATGTTGTCCATGGTTTTCATGACAAGTTCAATGAGTTTGTCCATTTTAATTATTAAATTATTTATAATATTGTCTTGTGGTTTTTCGGGAGTTGGCTCGATATTTTTGGTGGCTTGAGCATACGACTTTGGTATGTCATTGGTTTTGAAAGTTGTAGTGTTAGTCAAGTTGTTTGTCTGTTTTGAAATTATTTTCTTTCTTAATACGGGGAATTGGCTTGTTTGTACCTTTTTGCGTGTTTCGCAACCTTTATAATTTGCTGGGTGATTCCCGTTGCAGTTGACACACTTCACATTGTTGTCTCTTGTTGTTCTGTTGCAATCAGTTGTTGCGTGCTCACCTGCGCACTTTACGCAACGCGGAGTCCTGTTGCAATATTTCGCGGTGTGTCCGTATCTTTGACACTTTTTACATTGTATGACCTCTTTTTGAGGTCTTGGTGGCTCGATTACGACTTTACACCTAAGTATGGTGTCAATTTTGAAAATTTCTTTGTTATTCTCTTTTTGTCTCAATTCGCAAAGAAACATAGGCAGTGGGGTTTTGTTTGTTTTTTGCAACATGTTTGTTATTCTGATAACATCATGGCCGTGGCTTGCGAGCTCTTCGCTTATTTCGGCGATATCTGCCGTGTGGTGAAGGTTTTTTATTATAGCCTTATATGATCGGCTTTCTTTCGTCTGATACGAATGAAACTCGGTATCTCTATTTTTTAAACCTGTGATTACAGGTATATATTTTTCAGACTTAGTGATCTGTATTTTAACTTGGGTTTTACCCAGCTGTTTAATATAGTATGCTCCTTGAGCTACTTGCTCTAAGAAGTCTGTCAGTGGTTTGATGTTCTCTACTGCGTGCACAAATATAGGTGGTGGCTTTGGCGTATTTTTGCCAATCGCTTGCTCCTCTTGTTTGTCTTCTAATTGTTGAAAGCGATTTGCTGTTGGCACAGCAAGCCAGTTCTTATTTGGGCATGCCTGTTTGGCTTTACTGGCAGTCTCCGGACTGGATATTCTCTTTGTTTTTGTCGGGGCTTTGATCCAAGAATCTAGCGTATTTGTAGTCGATGCGGCAACAGGACATTGATGATCCAGTTCCATTGTCTTGTATATAGTGTGGAGAAATTACAGTGTAATATAAGTGAACAGTATGATACCGGACAGGAGAAATCGGAGCAAGACCGGTTTGGTGGTTGTGTCACTTTCGAACTTGCGACACCATGCGGAGCACTTTACTATACGTCTTTACTCAACGGTGGTATACACGCAACTGAATAATAAATATATTTAATCTTTTTTTTCAAATATTTTAGCGATACCCTAACATCTCTTAAAATATTCTCAGTTTTTTCAAGTCCATTCTGTATATATTATAGGTTTTTTAATTGATAGGTTAACTAATTTTTGGCGAATCCTGAAAAGTTGATAACTAATTGTGCAAAACTATTCTTAATCATCATTTCAGATTATATAGATACGACTTATTTATTATAATAAATACTCATACATATTGATAATTTAACCTCTAGTAAGCACAAATATACTGATGTATTTCTTTTTTGTGTCTTGTGTATTGATTTGCCGTTGTATGTATATTTAATGAGATAAAATGTAGTCCCTGAAAAAAATATATTTTATTTTCCAGCAACGTGATGAGGGTAACCAGGCAAATCACCTATAAAAGGATTGTCTCCAGGAATAAATCTTTTGATGGGGTTGTAAAGAATTATATTAAACTGAATGTAGGACAAACTGTCAGAACAACACTGTGTGTCTTGCAGTATTGTGGTTTAGAACTATCAAGACCCGGACTAAGACTAATGCTTCCCTGTTAAAACGGCGTATATGACGTGAAATTGTTACAAAGTTGTGAGCTTTTAGTGAAATTACTTGCACACCTGAGCAAGATAATGCCAAAAATACCAATAAATATAAAAATGATGTTCATCCGAATTTGAAAATGCTCCATCGTGACTGGTTGGGTTTTGTCTGATTCCTCATCAATCATACAAAAGAAATTCATTTGGGCGAACCGAGGCCTGATAAATACCACGAAATTTCATATTAATAAATTAAGTAACTGTTACAATCTCGACTAGAATATTTAAAAAATACATTGTAGTTTAAAATTGTGAGGTTCTCGTTCACCAAATAAATACAAGAGTGACAGAAATGAAAATTCGCTCGTAAACCGTAGCTGGTATTCGGGGTATACTATTGTAGTTACAGGATTGTTCAAAAGGATAATCGAGAAGGCTTTGAAGGGGAATACCCAAACCAGACCAAATGAAATACGACTCGGCAAGTATTTGTGGTGAATTTAAAATACGTACTGTGGACGAACTGCTCTAAAACTATTCCTCCGCTTGAGTTATATGCAAATTCTTACCTGAAAATAATATAAAAAAATATATTACACTTCGGAAGAAAAATTATTCCATTTCGGTCAAATCGTACAAGCGTCCAGAGAATACATAAAGGGTTGAAAGATGACACGATAATATTTCAAGGGGTATGAGATAAAATGGACCAGACAAAGTACCGATGTGACTGTTATACTTGCAAACCATCCTAATATAATAAAAAAGAGGTCACAAGTTTCCTTACAAGCTCTCCCAGATGAAATATATAATCGTAATATCAGGTTTCAAAATGGCATTACGGAGAGACAATGTTTTATTATTATCGCTTGCATAATTGAAAAGAGTTGTCCCCGGGGTGATATTCAAAAAGCCGGGCTTATATTATATAATATTGTCGTCAGAGATAATGAAAAATAATAAATGCGGGTGTTACTAATCACTTTGGATATTTGTGGTACATTATTCAAAGGTCGAATTATAACAATTGCCCAGACCACCCACATAACGAGCTTGTTCTTGTAAATATTTGATTAATGAAATGATACTCTATTAGAATTATGTACCCTGGTTTCGATAAGGTTTAAAAACTAACCCGAATATATTGTTATTGAAAAGAGTAGAATAAAAAAGTAATAAAGCATTCCATGGCGTAGATCTGAACACACTCTTTGGCGTAGCGCAGGATTCATTATTTAATTTATTTGAATTTTGTTCAGAACATGCATATTTTTATAAAACCATTATTTAAAAATATCCCTTACTTGACAAAATCCCGACTACATCATTGAAGCTTCCTACATTATGAGAAATATATGTAGTATCTGATATGTTATGGTAATATGCCAGATATACATTTATGTATGTTCCATTTAGGAGAGTTCAGTTCACCGAGAATTCTACCCTCTACGCCAGAAAGCTACTCAATGTTTCCTAGTAAATATTTAGAGCTGGTTCCTTTAATCGTGATGTTAAATAAACTGTCAAAATTGACTAGTTTATGTCAATCATGAAAATTTAAAAATAATACGTGACAGTCGTAGCATTCATAGCTGATACATATATTCATGTGTAGTTGACTACGACAGAAGCTTCGAAGAAACCTATCATCTAGTACACCCGTTCTACATAGAAGGGGTTTAGTTCGTTATTGAATATATTCGGGAAGTATAAATACAGTATGTTTTCGTTTGGTAGGGTTGTTCTCATTTGTGAAGGTCCCCAGGGCATGCCTTGTTGGCTTGCAATTCAACCTACTACGATTACTACGACTACTTTGTACTACGACATGTACTAGCACTACTACGACATACCCTCCATGATTAAAAACACGCTGACCTACACACAACTAACACTTTCTTAAAGAGAATAACCCCAAGAAAGCAGTTTCACGGGGAACAGGACCTTAAAATATAAAGTACCTGCATCTACGGAACAACGGAATGCACGAAATTGTTTTTTTTATTCAATGTTTGTACTTGAAATATGCGGTTTATCCAGTCAAATATTGGCTCTAATGTACCCAAATTATTTAGTTTATATACATGTTTTAAATTTTCTATCAATCTATCGAAAAATAATCCATTATAGGTACATAGGTACCGAATATAATTTACAGATATAATTCATAATTATTATATACTGATTCCATTAAAATTGCATATTCTAATCATAATTTAATAAACAATAAAACTGACAAAAATTCTATTTAATATCATATCATATAACTATTAGTATTTGGGGCCATACCACAAGAGGCAGGTTCGAGTCCTGCCTTAGATTATTGGTATATCGAGGTTAATTCATTTTTTTCAGAAATATGTAAAATCCTTGATTGGTTTAACTGATTTCAAAAAAATATTATATGAATTATTATCTATAAATAAAACTATTTTCAAATAGGATCTAAAATATAAAGCAAAGCGTTCATTTAATGTTGTATTAAAATATGTGTATGTATAAATTATGTACTTGTGTTACTCTTTAATACGAATTAAAGTATTAATAATCTAAAATATCTACAATGCATTAGTTTCAAAATAAATGGAATTAAATTTATAGTTAATAGTTACTCTGTGCTTAAGACATCTTAATTAACCGAAATAATAAACCAGATTGTCGGGGAAAAGGACAAAAGAATAATAGTTAGAAATTATTTGGGGTTTGTGTGTTCAATGAGCAAGTATCTATTTATTTTATACATGGCAAATACGATAAGGAAAAACTTCGATTAATATTGAATAAATGTGTTAGGCCATATTGATAGTCAAGCTCCATGTTTGTGACATACTCAAACCCTCAAGGTGAACCGTATAACATTTTGTCAATAGAATACTCAAAGAAAGTATTGATCGAATCGGATTCTTTGGAACTGTCGGGTTTCAAAGAAAGCGATCAAATTTCGCCTATAACAATGGATCAACCACTAAGCTTTAACACAAATTTGAATGTCAACTTTTATACGATTACAATACAACGTGTGCGTGAATGTGCTGAAATATTTCTAATCTCATTCCTTCTCTTCTATAATAAATATTTAATACAAAATTGAACACCTTCACGTGAAAACAAGGGTTGTAAATGGTCATTGAATGGAAACCATTTGGGAATATAACGCTACGCTAATATTCATTTATTTTTATATATAAATGAATATTGATTTTAGGTTTTCGTATCGTAAAACGAAAATGGATGATTTTTTGTATAATTTTATGAATATATGCACGACGAATGCATTTATTATTAATGTATTCTGAAAAATAAAATAGACTACTATTGATTTCAAAATAAATAGTAAAGCCTTTAATTCATCTTTATTTTAAAAACACACAATTGAAATATTTATTACAAAATAGTCGTTTTTAGTGATATATGATTTAATCCAGACTTTCTTAGTTATTAAATTTCTACAGATTTTTGTATAGTAACATTTAATAACGATCATATAAATTATGGGATAAAATAACACAGGATAATATGAAAAAAATACTAAAGGATTAAAAGAATGAGGGTTTTCTCAATAAAATGTCGTTTTAATACATTTGGAGACAATTATTAAAATATTAATCTTAAAAAGTTAGAAATCACACATCATATCTTCACATTTTTTACGAGGGCTTAACGAAATGAATAAAATTAGTTTTGAATGTGTATATAAGTATTAGATTATGCCAATATTGAAAAAAATACATTTCTTGCATTGCCAATTGAGCCACAATAATAATAATAATGTAAAAATATTATACTTTATGGAAATCCATTGAACATTCTCTAATGGTTGCCCACATAGCAAAGTCATAAATGCTTTGATTTCTACACGAACAAAGAAACTAGGCCAGTATGTAATACGAGCTTCTTTCCCTGGTTTCAAATACACTGCTTTTTACATTTAATCGATTCGTTATTACTAACAATCTGTCAAAGATCATCCAGGAATAGATAAGTTCACACCCACTGAATTCCTTCAATAGGTTCAAAATTCTGGAAGCAATGGGAAATTTCCAGCAGAGTAAATTTGTCATGTGCATGCTGAATTTTATATTTTTGAAGCTAAACCTTTATTATTTAAATATTATTATTTGAAACTCCAAACCAAAATATATGTAGACATATTAATCCAAGCACGTATAGGAAGAAATTTTAACGGAAAAAGGTATAAAATATAAATGTATATTGCTTGATATAAATGTATATTGAGAACTAAGAAATAAATTTTTATAACATGTTCGAATCACGTCATCTCACCCCTTTTTTTTATTATTGGACAATAAATTTGAAGCTGAGAGTGGCTATGTTTGAAATAAATTATAAATATTCGATACCAAATAAATAATGATTCAATGCTTCAATTTAAATACAAAGTTATAATTACACAGTATCCAAAACAAATAAAATCGCAATTAAAACTAGACATTTTGATATTGGTCTGTTTGTCAGAAGCAGATGTAAAATATAATGTAATGTAAGTGGGTCATGAAAATATCAATGGCAGTAATATGATCTGATCAAGTGGAATATTCTGGATGAGTGGACAAAGGATGCCTTCAGGAACAAACTATACACTATTATCATACTTCAAACATCTACACAATGCAAATTTGCAAGAGTATGTATCGTGTACAAGGTAAAGATCAATATTTTAAAAGGCGTTTTTCAAAAAAACAATATGAATGGAGAGAGTGAAAGTAAATACAATATTTTTACACCTGAAAGGAGAGCAATTTCACGGAGCCGTATCACTTTTATTTACGATTTTCAGCAGATTCAGCGTATTTTTTATGAAAAAAGTACCCTTGAAATGAAAACAAGCCAAACCATACCCACACTTTATAAGAAGAAATTTAAAAAATACAGCTGAAAATTGCCCAACAATAAAAAAGTGATATTATTAGATGATAATAAATAGCTCAGGGGTTAAGGCGCGTAGTCATAAATACTGTGGTCATGGGTTCAAATCTCGAATACATAGAAAAATATTGATATTGAATAAATCCCGATCGATCTACTTGATCCAGGTTTACTCTGATTTCCTGTATTGTAAGGTAAATACTGATTATTAAGTCGATGACTTGTGTAACTAGTAATATTTAAGATCACCCATAGACAATTAATTAACACATTTTTATGTCTAAAAAAGAAGAATTAGACGTTTTCTCTTTGTTTCTACAAACGTTCAAGAATCTGGAATGGTTTAAAGACGCATATCGAGGTTTAAATATAGATGAAATGAAAAATATGTATTACCAGTGAAAATATGGCATGTTTACAACGTTATACAAATAAGAATAATATACCTAAAATACAAATTAAAAAAATGCTATTTTACGGTCGGTATTAATATTATATAATACAGATAATTAAATTAAACTTTAAATATTATTCCTAATTTTCCAGTCGCAATAGCCGCTCTTATTTTATTTGAATGGTATTCAAACCAATGAATCAAAGTAATCCTGGTACGAGTTAAGCCACTAGGATTATATTATAATAAAATAATCTAATTGGGGTATACTAATAAAAAATGTATCGTTGATATAATATTAATAAGCTTTTGATAATTCCAATTTGAACACAGAGTGAGCTTTCATTATTATTACTGTAAAAGAAGACTTGGAGATAATGAAGTTGTATAATAGTTATTAACAGTTCGTTGAGCTGTACTGTTTTCAAAAGGCACACCCAAAATATTATTTATAATATTATTTATAATATAATTTTAATATTTATTATGAATAAAATAATAATATAAGACACGTGGCAAAACCGAGACAGACACCTTGACACTGTTTGTTCAAGAAATCGGTGTTTGTGTTTGCGATATTGGATTCATGGTTCATTTTTATAATGCTTTTACATTTTATATTAATTTATCAGAAATTATTTGAAATCAGAAATAAATAAATAAATCATGCTACTTGGATTTTTATTTTTAAGGCATTATTCTTAATTAAAATATAATAATAATCATGGAGCTTGGACTTGACTGAAGGTTAAATCAGAGTCATTTTATAAACATATATTATAAAATTCTACAATATTGGTCGTATAAATTCATCAAATATTCGTTTATTTTGAAATCGTTTTTGTTTTGAAGGATGTTTTGAAATTTTTAAAAAATATATCAAAAATACATTGGTATGTCAAATTATGGCAGCAAATTCTTACGCTCATTCCCAAAATCTAAATATTCTTTCAAAAACCAATGCCTGAGTAATATAACTATCATTATCTACAACTTAACAGAACTTAACTTAAAGAAATCTTGAAATATGACTGATTCTCTATTGTACTATATTATTTTGTTACAAATATATGGGTTTGGCTTTCACAGATTAACCTACAGATTTATTTTAAATATGGTACTACATAACTCAAAAACAGATTTTTTGTAGATGATACGTTTTTGGTTACTGATCCATGTTTTTTATATGTATATCATATATTTTGGATATAAATATATTAACAACTGCTTTATAATGCAGTATTAACTTTAAAAACAGTCTTACATAAATGTATTATTCAAGTTTGATAATTTACGAT
Organism: Agraylea sexmaculata; assembly: GCA_022606485.1. NCBI lineage: Eukaryota > Metazoa > Arthropoda > Insecta > Trichoptera > Hydroptilidae > Agraylea > Agraylea sexmaculata. The sequence continues at coordinate 20,888 of JAGTTH010006559.1, read as the reverse complement.
TACGCTGGATTGGAGTGAAAAATCTCTCCATGTTGAAAGTTGAGCGTTTAGATTTTGGGAAAATGGTATATTTGTATGATAAATAGGTTGTCTAGAGACAGTCTGGCAGGATGTGTAAGCAGGAAGGCTTGAGACAGTGCCAAAGCTATTAGATTGCTTCTACTACAGGGTGGTTCAGAAGTCACAACACTACATCATCAGATTTGTCAAATAAATATACAATTACAGTATACCATGATTGATGGGAAGCTAAACGGTAGTAGTATTAATAATAGTTTTAAGGGTTAACTTCCTGTTAAGTGAATTGGCAGTGCATCCAGGATATTCCTGTGATGAAGTGGAACAATTAGTTGAGATGCATCACGCTTAGAAGCACTATTCCCTGACGGCTCATTGCCATATCCTACCACTGGATTACAAAGCCTCTAATACTAACACCACTCATCTCCTATACATCAAATATGGACTTCATACAACCACTTAAGCAACCAATATACTGCTCAACATCCATACATAAGTCCTTAATACTCCCAGATCCTTGGAAGTATACCAAACGTATTATTCTCATAGTAAATAACGTGGATATTATATGCTTCCGGATCGTATTCTGAACGAAGGTAGTATAACAAGCAAAATATTTTACATTCCAAAAGGACGTACATATATCAAGATTATATTAACAAGAGATCACAAAAGTGACTAAAAGTCTAGTCGAGTCGACCTAGGCCTTAAGTATTCGACTGTATTCAATGAGTGTGTGTGCAAGTGGTGCGTATACGAATAGAGCTGGTATACATAAGCTCTAGCCCGAGTCACAAACACACTCTCATTACACTTTATTATTGAATACGGCTGAACCTATGTATATTATGTAATAAAATAAGGGAATCCTGATCGTAATATAGTATATCTATGTGTCTATTATAAAGATTAGGTTGGAAACGAATCAAGTTTTTGATTCGTTAGAGAGGTTTTTGAACGTCCATTAGAATTGGATAAGGACTAAATAATTCATTTCGTTTGGCGAATAAAATTTTGAAAAGCAATTCCTTGTAGATACGGCGAAGAAGCAAAATAATGAAGTGATTAATAATGAAGAACGAGCCGAATTGAAATATTAACGAGCGGTTTATCCCTGAAAAAATATCTCGATTGTATACTTATAGTGAATGATTTTTTCAAGGTGTAGTGGGTTAAATATTTATAAAAATTTAGTGATGTTTAAATTGCTCAGATTATTTTAGTTTTAATCAGTTTCCTCACTCTTTCAGCTCGTTTTTATGGCGTGTATTAATCTATTATTACAAATTGGGGCATATTGTGCGATTGATTGGGGTGAAATTGATCTAAACTTCATAAAAACACGATGGCGCGCAATTAAAATGGTAGCGGGGCTTTTACGCCAACCTGTTACCAATATAATATTATAAATTATAGTTTGATGGAGCTCCGGAGGGATCTTCTCCTCCTGCGACTAATGTTTCTAGTATTATCAGATGAATTGGATCGTTTTTCCACCCTGAAAGTATTGTATTATCTTTAAATATATATTTTTTCTGTGCGTGTATCACTGACATCCTCCTAAACGGCTGGACCGATTTTAATGAAATGTTTTGTGTATGTTCAAGAGGATTTGAGAATGGTTTATAAGTAGTTGTTGATTTTGGAACAGAATTCGCCGACATATACATGACAAATACTTTAGGTCGATTATAGTTCATCCTAAGCAACGCGAATGCTTTTTTGCGTTTATTCTTGATTCAAGATCCTGGGCCAACATCCTACCAATTTTTGTATACACATACTCACAGGCTATCCATTGATCGAATTGTGTCAATTGTACATGTAATCACATTAGATAATGATATAACTTTATAATAATAATTTTCATCAAAATGGTCCAGATTGTTACAGCTTCCAAAAGTGTACAGACGTGTGTACAGAACTCAGTCAGTCGGGTCAGCTAATGTATTATAAGTTATTAAAAAAACTCACCTGGTTATGAGAATAATAATCGGGAGTACTAGAACCTCCATTGGCATATCGGAAGCGAAAAGGACTATGCACTGGACATGCCCTGAAGGGGGGCGGAGGATCCCTCAGAGGAGGCAGGGAGCGATCGCACCATCTGGGGGGAGGTCCTGCAGCACAGGTGTGTCCTTGATGAAGAATAGTACTGCCGTGGAGAGAGTTCCCTCTTATGGGCGGCCTCTCCCTGGGGTGTCCTAGGGAGCCATGGCTCAATGAGCCTCCATGGGCCATCGAGGACATGTAGGCTAAGTTGCTGCAGTGCGGCGGGAAGTGTCCAGGACACTGATGACTGTGTCCTGGAGGTCCCCAGCCATAAGGATCCATCGTAGTCACCAAGCCACCGCGACGCTCCTTTCATACTCTAAGCACATATCACTACTTCTTTGCTGTCTATTATTATCGCCATCCCGAGCACTTGTTATATTTATTTAATATCATTGTATTTGATTATCTCTTACACCTGTTGAAGCACACTGTATTGTATAATTTCTCCGAACTGTGTTTTCATACATGATACGGGTATTAATTAGTACTGTGGTTCATTATAATGCCAGGCATAGTGTATGCCACTTGTTCAAAATGATGCGACGATTACATTTTTATTTGTACAATTTTCAGATATTAACAAAACAATCTTAAAACATTGTGTATGTATATTATGTAAATATCAAATAATTCAAATAAAATATTTATCAAAAAAGGCAATCTGTGCAGTGGTCAAATACCCCAAAAAACTGAATGCACTCACTTAACTTAAGTCTGATTATAAAAAATTACACTGGTTGGATATCGTTTCAGCTAAACAACTTTAATTTGAATTAATATGGATTGAAGTCAGCTTATTATAATTAGCTACAATAAATATGGTTTCCACTAGTAAATTGAATTAATTTATTATTAAAAACTTAACTATTTTTATGATCCCCTGGAAATATTCTCAATTATTAAAGCCCGTCTAGTAAACGGGTATATAAAAAAAATCTTGATTAGGTGATATTTTTTGGGCTGTTAAATGTATGTTCTTGTACCTATATGAAATAAACATTAAAAGCGGTTTAAATTGGGTTGGATGTCGGTTACATTTTTTTATTTATTAAAAAAATCATAAACCGTTATTATTCTGACGCCAGTTTAACCAAAAGCACATTTTTCAAGACAATATAAAAATATTGGTAGTTTAATTTCGTATTAATATAACTAAAAATCATAATATCTGTTAATTATAAATCCAATTAATGGATGAAGTGTTTAGTGGCTGCATTATAATCTATCGGTGGTTAATGGATATATTCTTCTTCAAGCATGACAGATTAGATTTACATTAAGGATCGAGTGAAGGAGACAACTAATACAATTTTACTGCTTTCTTGTAGATTCTTTTATAAAAAATAAGTAATTTAACAGAGGCGTTAACCGTGGGTAATCCGTCAAATAGGAAAACTATGGTATTTGTATTGACATTGATAAATGAAGCAATAAATGACCATGAAGATAAGATTACTGGCAAAATGTGGATACAGATAGATCGAAATTTTATAATCTGGGAATAGTGGATGGTAATGGCAATATCCACTATATCCTATTCTGGAATGGGTGTAGAGAATGTGCTGGGGACGTTATTACTTGGAAAATGAATGGGTTATGAGAAGCACCACCCTCAATCATAATGAGTTTTTTATGGCTATTTGACAAAGACGTCTTCCTCTACGACCGTATTATTATTCCATATTACATCTTGTCTTTTGCACTTCCTCACCTCTCAGATTCAAATTTAGACGCGAGACATTTTTATTTAAAAAAAACTAAATAAAGAAGCGGGTTAAATGAAAACATCTCTGTGTAAGCTGAAGAAAAAGCAATTTGTACCGTAACAATACAAACAATATACATTTTCCACAATCAACAGACAAGATTTTTTGCTCATCCCCAGAATCAGACATTGAAGGGATGAAAATACTAAACGGGAACACTGAAAAAAGACAGACAGAACGGAGAGCAATTATTTGTAGCGATCGAGTGATGAGATTATTGGCAAAACTTGGCAAAGGAAAAAGCGGAACGGTAAATTTTTAAGCCGGTTCCAGTACGAAGAAAAAATATTACTCAGCAAACGAGAATTTCAAGCACTATTGAGTGACATTTTATTTATAGAGAGACAAATTTGTTGATTCAATAATAATACTTATTCGAGTAGAAGCTTTACATAGACTTTTCTGTAAGAAAGTGCGGTGGGTTTTACAGTATTTTCCAATAGTATAAAAGAGCTGTGTCAGTTTTTTTATAAGAAAAGACCAAGTGTGGTATCTAAAAAGCGGTAAAAACAAGACGTGACCCACCGATTTTTTGAATATTATTTGTTATCATATCACCAAAACGAAGAAAAGGAAAAATTAAATCATCTGAAACCACTTACAGTAAACTGTATCATCTAAAGATGCAATCGCGGACGGAAGAATATTAAATATTTCGAACCCAATCAACCCCAATTCCTTAGTTTATAAAAGAGGTATTAATCGTATCGTTTAATAAAATATGCACTACAAAAATACTAAATACAAATGAGTAATTTTTATCTAGGTGAGAGATCGCGTTACGATTACTATTATATAACATATTATGATTCTTTATAAAGTATAGACTTTTAATCATCGGAAATATTTGAAGGGGAGGCAGGTTATAGTGACAACATAAATAAAAATAATTAAATATTTAATTACACTTATTTTTCGTGTCGCTCAATAAATTATAACTAAAATAATACTTAATACGAATAAATAAGAATTATAAAAACCAGATGAGAGATCTAAGCGCTAGGATAACCATGCGGTAACATAATATTAAAGGATTATGATTTTTTATATAGGTAGAATTTCTAATCAATGAAATATTTTAAAAGAAGGCGGGGTATAATGAAAATATAAGTAACAACTAATGAATTACTTTGGTTGTCGTGTAAGTTACAGCAATTTTTATTTCGGTTATGTTTCGATAAACAGCAGTTAATTATTATTAATCGAAATAAAAGTGGTTTACTAATAAATATAGCTATTGATTAAGAGTACAACCTCTATGAAGAAATTCCGTTTGCGTAAAATAAAATTATAATGTTAATAAAAGGATATATTGATAGTGGTTTTAGATTAGGTATCGTCAAAGGTTCTTAATCCATTGTGATGCAAATGTGTGACAAGCAAAGCCCACATACTAGTGATATATTAAACTAAAGCCTGAGGGAAAAGTGTCTCTTTATCATCACAACTTCTTTTATAAGTACACTAGTTTGTTGTGACCGTCACGTTCTCTTCTATGAAAGCATAAGATTTAGAATGAAAGTCCATTTCACTCAGTCCTTCATATTCTGATTCAGTGATATGCATTATAACAATAAATAAATGGGGCGCTGAGATTATGTCACTAATTGTTACTTTTCCAGGCCTGGTTTTATTAAGCCTCGTAAGCTGTACAACCATTTCCGTTCTGTATTAAAACACGTCTGCCAAATAAAACTGAGCCGCGCCAAATAAAAGTTAATTAAAAAAGAGTCTCACAGTGGGAGGGGTGGTGTTAGGGTGGTTGTGGGGTTTGGGGGCTGTTTTGAGAATGTACACAGATAACAGAGACACGGAGAATATAAAGTTAAAAGGACAAGAAGATGGTGACCCCAGGACGAGAACTCTTCAACCCAAATTGGGGACTATCTTTATAGCCTCGAGTCAAATAGCATCTGTCATAATAACCATTAACAACACCTAATTATAATACAATTTTTAATAGTTAACCCCAAATATACATACAATAGAAATACGCCAATAAATAATGTTACTGTCATTGGATCGGTAATACAAAAAAATCTACACACATTGGTGATTTTTTTTATTGTTATATATTTTGGTACTATTCATTTAATGTATAAAATCATTATTTATATGCCATATTAGTTTTTATTATGACAATATGAAATTATTATAAATAAGTTTCTGGTGTATTTACAACTTGGTTTTCTGACCCATAGAAATGTGGACATAAAAACTCAAATAACACCAACATTATAAATGGAAATTTTGCAGTTATTTACGCCCAAGGGTGATTTGTAAGGATAATATATTAAAAATAGAGATACTAATTTTATAGTAAATTAGTGTCGTAAAAACCTACTTCTGTTAAAAGTGGAATATTTTAAGACTTGAATAATATTTCCTAAGAACAAATTTACCCCAGGGCTGTATTTCATTGAAAAATCGATATGCATATTTTGTTTGAGTTAATCTATCTGAAAAGTTGATTAGAGAGCGAAAAGTAATGAGATTGCATAACGAGGTTTAATTCCAAGTGAACCTGTTGCCTTTTCCGATATTTTGCACCTGCGTATATTATGAAAATAATATTATATGAAATATGTGCTTCGGATTTCTACTGATGTGTTCAATAAACTCCTGAATTTGATATCAAAAATATCTTTCTTTCATCGAAGTATAAATTAATATCATATTATATCGAAATGCCAATAACCGTATGGGTTTAGAACCCAATCAATTAATCTAATAATGAGTATTACACACTAGTGATTTGAAATTAAGCAGCTAGTGTGAGTTAATTTGGATGACGAGTGTTAGGTAATTAGGTTATATGGGATTTAGGCTTTTATACGGACTATTGCTTTTATAATTAACAAGTATTTGGCTCAAGGGACAGAACATGACTAATATCCAACTTGACTTATCAAGAAATAGTTACGGTATATAAAATACACACCTGTCAAAGTTTGAATCAACTATTTCTTAAATTAAGACTGCAAAATTATTATAGAAGCAGTCTTTGGCGAGTGAAAGGAGTTTTGTAAAGAAATGTAAAGAAGTTGTGAAGACAAGATGAAAGAAGTCTCAAACTGGCTTTATGCAAATGTTCTAACCAAGAATCAACTTCTGCTTTTAATTGTACGTAATATATTTTTGTCAGCCAGACACCATTAGACTAATTCAAATGCAAGAACTCATCTCAATGATACTGAAACTTTTGCACGAAAGCTAATTTATTTTATTCGCTAATGCATTCAGTTACAATTCACCGCGACCTCGGTAGAAATAATTTAATAAAAATCAAGTAATGTAATTTGAAATAAAAAAACAATATACAAATTTATAAAATAACTATACATTGATAATATTTTAAATTTAAGATTAAATAGTTTGCATTATTTTCATGCATTCACACAGTAAATGGATTCAATTTTAATGGTGGCTCGTTAAGACTTTTCAAAATAATGCACATTCTTATGTCCGATTCAGGTTTATTTAAGCTTTCAAATTAATAAAGGATAACTAACAAAAATAATAAAGAGGCTGTAAATATAAAATTCAGCTAACGAAGAATGTATTTACCACATTTACTCTTTAATAATACAAATAAATCTTTAAAATATACTATTTACTTATGATCAAAAATACACATATAAATAAATTCCAACCTGTAGGCGTGTATTTTATTATTTAAAATATAAAATTCCTTTGATTAATATTTTTAATGTGTATTCAGGTTAATTAAACAAGAAAGAACGAATTTTTAATCACTTGAATAATCGAATATTTTAAACGTTTATTAATCGTGATTTATAATGTGCACAATGTAATTAAATATTAGTAAAATTGATTTTATTCAGATGAAAAATCACTAGTTCTAAGATTTTGAGTGTTGGGTTAAAGAGAATTTATTTGTTTTACTCGATTTCGAAAATAAATATTTGAGCAAAGAGAATCGAGTGCATAGTCTATTATGAAATGGTTTATAAATCAATATTTTTAGTGGTCGTGCGATTCTAAAAACGATATTTCATCGCAAATGGAGCATAAAAAGTCGAATCAGCGGTGATAAAAAATAATTTAATGGCGACAGGACCGATTTTGGTTTTCTGCCGACCGATCATTAATACAGGCTTACTTAAAAATTTCAATAAAAATACTTCTTATTTGACAGAAAAAATGTTCAAATATAATTTTGGAGGCAGATGTCGTGTCGTGTCGGGAAAAGGGCGGTCATATAAGGACGCAGTGAAAAGGCGGTTTAAATATGTAGACATTACACTGAATGGGAAACTCCTTTGGAGGGTCTGTGTCGTGTTTTTGCATGACCCAAATATTATATGATAAGACTATCCTTGCAAATATCCTGACCGACCTGAATGAGAAAAGTTGAAAATAAAATAAACTCAATAGTGGAAGGAATTGTTCCACATAATACAAATTACATTTATACGCCGATGTTCAATACAAAGACAAACTGCTTAGAATATCAAAGAAGGTGACAATTTATATATTTATTTATATAGGCCCCAAGGAGCTTTTTGAGAATGTTATCTAGACACAACAACGTGTTAATTCATTGCCTCATTATTGACTTTACAATCTAGGAAATCAGAGTAAGCCTCGATCAGGATTTGAACCCATGACTACAGTATTTGTAGCTCCGCGCCTTATCCCCTAAATTTAATATATTTGAAAGTCAAGTATAAAAACTGCAACTTTGTACTAATTTAAAAAAAATAACAAAAAAATCTTTTGTGTATCATTTTTTTAATATTGGATAAATTAACTTTCAAATAATTCATTCGATTTAAATTTGGTTTTACCAAAACAAACAGTTATTTTAAGCATAAACTTTGTAATTGTTTTTGTTAATATAGATTCTAACTTGTTATTGTTTATTATTCCTTATATCTGAGTATTTATATATGTAAATGGGTTTTTATTTTTTTTCCATAATTTTTTATTATCTAATATTAAGTAATCTCTCCTCTAATATCACATAATAGTGTTAAACTCATGTTAGTTATAGGTTAAAAGATTTATATATTCTGTACAAATAAGTCCAATTCATAAGATGTTTTGTACTAAACATACATATGAATAACGTAAAATTCAAATTAAATAAAAAAATTGTAATATATATCAAATAAATAACAAATTTTATACAGGATTGCTTTAACATATTTTTTTTCAGAAGCCTTTATAAGGTTTAAGTGAACGAATAATTTAAAACGAAAAATAAAGGGTTAATTTAATAAGACGTTTGGTTTTCCAACGTAAGATAATTAAAATAAATAAAAGAATTGTGTTAATCATAGGAAACCCATGAGTCTGCATAATTAAATAAGTTAAAGATATTAGTCTTCGTTTTAAGAAAGGGTCCACTTAAAATTCAAAGTTGAACTTGATAATTTGAATAATTGGTTTTAAAAATACCAGCGCTAATTTAGCAGGAACTTTTTCTATTCAATATTGAGGTCTATCATAATATAAATAGCGATAAGATGATCTTCCTGGAAGATTAGAGAAGTCATTGACTTTAAATACCTATGCAGCCCTAATAAGCCACCCTCGTTTCCAATAATCTAAGGGTGAAGGGAAACGATTAAGGCAAACGACGATGTGTACTCGAGGATATTAAAAATTCAAAGTTTATAATTAAATGAGACTTTTGAAAAATTCAAATAATCAAGTCAAATACGATACCCTTTGGTTAAATATGAAAAATGGCGTGTTATTGTTTGACAGAGTTATTGCGAGGTTCAAGCACAAAGGGAATATTGTAATTCCACGGAGTATAGAATTTTAAACAACTTCATATATAAACAAAGAACCGGTTTTTCATTATTACCTACTTCAAATTCCAACTCCACAAACCAATCTCTGTATGAAATTAAAAATTCAGTCATTCTGTGTCAACCAGTCACTGAATATTGTTGACGGGATTAACTTAGTTAGGTTGGGTTAACTATATTTTATAAGCGGTATTTTCTATGTAGACGATTTAACTATAACAATGACCGTAATAAATTTCAATTCGTAATAGTTTGTCTTTATTTATTTACATTTATGATTTCTACTCTCGGTTGATTATGGATAAGATTATTGACCAATACGGGCAATAGTTACGAAATCAACGTCTTAATAAATTAATTTTTACATAATCTTCAAGTTATAATGTGGGACAAATTTATAAATGCATGTGTTGATAAACCATTTTAAATGGACATAGATTACAAAGGTTACTTCTCATATTTTGATCGAGTTCAATAATAAATTAGAACATACTCTAAATTTACGACGATTATAATAATTATGAAATTTGTAATTATTAAAGATTATACTGAGTCTCCCATAAAAAATTTGATAAATAAATAAATTTTAATGATAGAAATATTTGTTCAAAATATGCGTATTATTTACAAAATCCCAAATAATCTGGCTATTGTAATATTTTGCTATTCACGTGGCTTATGAAAATCTATATATCCAAAATACTGAACTGTCAGTCATATTGGCTGTTTTTTAATATCTCACTAAACATTGTTTCAATATTGATTTTGAATGTTCGACTTGGGCAAATGAAACTCTATGCGAATACAAATTACCTTTCACGCCGACAAAATTTAATAGCCTCTTACTTGACAGCCTCTTTGTCTCGTGTACAAAATAGAGATCAATACTGACAACGTTATATTTTACACAAGAGCTAATTTCTAACACATAATTTTGCTTATCTTAAAAGGGTGTGTTTGTTCTGACTCTAATGGGGAAAGTCTTCACGTTGCCAGATTAGAGTTCCCAAGTCGAGGCTCAAGGGTTGTAATTTTAATTAAAATAATGTGCACGTGTATGTATTTTAAAAAGGAAGTGCAAAAGTTTAGTTAGCTGGTCACTTCTAATTGGTCCTTGACATGTTTGGCTCGTAACACTGTGACTTCCTCTAACCTTTGCCAAAATGAGAATAGCCTTACTACACAATATGTACTAGTGTCCCAATTTGACAATATATCTACCTGAAATATGCATTAAAAATATTATTTTAAATTTAATCACCTAACCTAACCTAGGTTTAATAATTAAGTACAAAAATAATCTGTTATGGGTTAGGTTCTGTTTAGTAGTAGTAGTTAGTTAGGTTAGGTAGGTAGCTTTTATTTCATTTTTGCTTTAAAGTAGTTTTTTTATCGATTAGAAGAATTTTTTGAAAATAAATTATAAAAATGTGGAATTATTATGCATTATCAAGTTAAATACCTCTAAAAACATTTTGAGTTTATTTAATAATTTCAATCAATAATGTTTTTAGATGCTCTGCTTTGTTTTTCATACGAAGGTATCTCTTTGAAAGAAGTTTGAATTTTTATAGTATACTATTAATAAAATAATTTATATAATACGGTTGTCATATGATGACAACACTCTTTACAATATTGAAAAAGCGAGTCTCCCAATAAATACTGTTTTGTTATAATTATAATTAATTACGAATTATTAAATATTTCTATAATTATTTTGAAATTAATTTAATATTATTATCATTAAAATACCCGTTATGAGATTTTAGATATGTATTAGTCGTAGTAAAATAATTATATAAAATATTATTCTTCCACCTGGTAACACTGATGGTGGATGGATCTGTACAGACAGATATACAACATACACACACGTACAACAATTATAGATATAATATTAGATTTATTCAAGAGCCGTTGAATATAAAATTGAATTTAAATGGGGTTTAAAAATTAATAATTTTCACGTATAAAATTTAATAATACTATATTTTTTATTCAGTTGCGTGTATACCACCGTTGAGTAAAGACGTATAGTAAAGTGCTCCCGCATGGTGTCGCAAGTTCGAAAGTGACGAGTGCACAAGTGACACAACCACCAAACCGGTCTTGCTCCGATTTCTCCTGTCCGGTATCATACTGTTCACTTATATTACACTGTAATTTCTCCACACTATATACAAGACAATGGAACTGGATCATCAATGTCCTGTTGCCGCATCGACTACAAATACGCTAGATTCTTGGATCAAAGCCCCGACAAAAACAAAGAGAATATCCAGTCCGGAGAATGCCAGTAAAGCCAAACAGGCATGCCCAAATAAGAACTGGCTTGCTGTGCCAACAGCAAATCGCTTTCAACAATTAGAAGACAAACAAGAGGAGCAGGCGATTGGCAAAAATACGCCAAAGCCACCACCTATATTTGTGCACGCAGTAGAGAATATAAAACCACTGACAGACTTCTTAGAGCAAGTAGCTCAAGGAGCATACTACATTAAACAGCTGGGTAAAACCCAAGTAAAAATACAGATCACTAAGTCTGAAAAATATATACCTGTAATCACAGGTTTAAAAAATAGAGATACCGAGTTTCATTCGTATCAGACGAAAGAAAGCCGATCATATAAGGCTATAATAAAAAACCTTCACCACACGGCAGATATCGCCGAAATAAGCGAAGAGCTCGCAAGTCACGGCCATGATGTTATCAGAATAACAAACATGTTGCAAAAAACAAACAAAACCCCACTGCCTATGTTTCTTTGCGAATTGAGACAAAAAGAGAATAACAAAGAAATTTTCAAAATTGACACCATACTTAGGTGTAAAGTCGTAATCGAGCCACCAAGACCTCAAAAAGAGGTCATACAATGTAAAAAGTGTCAAAGATACGGACACACCGCGAAATATTGCAACAGGACTCCGCGTTGCGTAAAGTGCGCAGGTGAGCACGCAACAACTGATTGCAACAGAACAACAAGAGACAACAATGTGAAGTGTGTCAACTGCAACGGGAATCACCCAGCAAATTATAAAGGTTGCGAAACACGCAAAAAGGTACAAACAAGCCAATTCCCCGTATTAAGAAAGAAAATAATTTCAAAACAGACAAACAACTTGACTAACACTACAACTTTCAAAACCAATGACATGCCAAAGTCGTATGCTCAAGCCACCAAAAATATCGAGCCAACTCCCGAAAAACCACAAGACAATATTATAAATAATTTAATAATTAAAATGGACAAACTCATTGAACTTGTCATGAAAACCATGGACAACATGACACAGATCATGGCAGCTCTTGTCCTAAATAAAAAATGATTCCATTATTAAAAATATGTCTTTGGAACGCCAACGGTCTTGGACAACATAGCCAAGAAATAAAATTATTTTTAAAAGAAAAAAACATTGACATAATGCTTATATCGGAAACACACTTTACCGAAAAAAGCTACATAAAAATTCCCATGTATACTATATATACGACGAATCACCCCGATGGAACTGCGCATGGCGGAACAGCGGTGATAATTAAAAACACTGTGAAACATCATCTCACTGAAAAATATGATCGAGACTTTCTCCAAGCAACCACAATTGCTGTCGGAGATACAAATAATTATGTATATATATCGGCTATTTACTGCCCACCCAAACACTCGATTAAACGAGAACATTTTGACGATTACTTCAGAACACTTGAAGCGGATAAATTCATCGCAGGTGGGGACTTCAATGCCAAACACCAACAATGGGGGTCTAGACTGGCCACACCCAGGGGGAGAGAACTGTATAAAAGTATGGCAAACAACAAGTTGACTCATCTATCGACTGGTGAACCAACATATTGGCCTACAGATAGAAGAAAAACACCGGACCTCATAGACTTCTGCGTAGTGAAAGGAATTCCAATCGAAAGACTGAGCGCAGAATCTTGCCTCGATCTGTCATCAGATCACTCACCTGTTATTATTAAATACAGCTTGCTACAACCAATTATCAAACCCAGTAAATTTACACTCGGTAACCGTCACACAGATTGGGAATATTTTAGACATATCTTAAATGAAAATTTGAAATGTGATATACCATTGAAAACAGAAGACCAACTTAACACCGCAGTTATTCACTTTCAAAATCAAATTCATTCCGCAGTGAAAAAAGCCACGCCCAATATGTCAAAAAAACCACACTCAACAGATGATTTTCCCCGCTGGATTCAGGAAAAATACATGAAAAAAGACGCATTCGTAAAGAATGGCAAAATACTCGAAGCAAGGAACTGAAGAGAAAACTGAACGAAGCAATAAGAGATATTAAAAATATCCTATGTGAATGGAAAAATAAAGGGATTCAATCCTATCTGGAAGGTCTTACAGCAACCGACGCTACAGATTATTCTCTATGGAAAGCTACAAAAAACTAAAACGGCCCCAAATATCCATACCGCCCATCAAAACGGCTGACGATAAATGGGCAAAAACTACCAGAGAGAAATCAAACGAGTTTGCGAAACATCTCAAGGAAGTATTTACACCAGCGGAAAGGATGTGTTCCCCTGAAGAAGAAAGTCACATTCATAATTTATTAGATAGTACGGAACATAAAGAAAACTATTATGTCAAAATTGGACTTCAATGCGTCAAGCATGTTATAAAATATGAAGTACGCGCAAAAAAGCGCCAGGACATGACATGATTACCGGGAAGATAATCAAAGAATTGCCAGATATCGGATTAAGATTTCTAACCATAATATTTAACGCGATACTTAGAATGGGTAGCTTCCCTAGACAGTGGAAAATAGCAGAAATTATTATGCTACCTAAACCAGGTAAACCACCCGAAGAAGTCACTTCATATCGACCGATAAGCCTCCTGCCAATATTTTCCAAAATATTTGAAAAAATTCTACTGCGCAACATGAAAACAATACTTTTTCAAGAACACATGATCCCTGATCATCAATTCGGTTTCAGAGAAGCGCACTCGACAATTGAACAAGTTCATCGAGTTGTGACGATCATAGATCGCTCCATACAAGAAAGAAACTACTGTTCAGCAGCATTCTTAGATATCAGTCAAGCTTTTGACAAAGTCTGGCACCCAGGCCTGCTTTATAAAATCAAAGGAAAACTGCCCAAAACATGTATGATATTATCAAATCGTACTTGACCGATAGACAGTTTTTTGTTAAATATGACAACGAAACTTCAAATCTTAATACCATAAGATCTGGAGTACCGCAAGGGAGTGTACTAGGTCCTGTACTGTATCTAATATATACAAACGATCTCCCAAAAACCGACAACACAACACTGGCTACATACGCTGACGATACCGTCATACTCGCTTCGGACAAAGATCCAACAGCTGCCTCACAATTCCTCCAGAAACACCTTGACGCAATACAGAAATGGCTTGAAGTATGGAGAATTAAAGTAAATCAAACCAAATCGACACACGTGACATTCACAAACAAAAAACAGACATGTCCACCAGTGAAAATTGGTGGGAAAAATATTCCACAAGAAGACTCGGCTAAATACCTCGGTATACACCTTGACAGAAGCCTAACATGGCAAAAACACATTAAGACAAAGAGACTTCAAATGGAACATAAAAAAGACAAATGTACTGGTTGATTGGCAGACATTCCCAACTCACACTTACAAACAAGCTATTGCTGTATAAAGCAATAATCAAACCCATTTGGACATATGGATGTCAACTGTGGGGGACAGCTAAGGATACTCATATCAGCAGTATCGACAGGTTACAAAACAAGACCCTGAGAGCAATTTTAAATGCTCCATGGTATGTACCCAACTGGGTCCTATTACAGGACTCTAAAACAATGACAGTACGCGAAGAATTGAAAAATTCAGCGAAACGTACCAAAGTAGATTAAAAAGTCACCCGAACGTACTAGCGAGGGACTTATTGACCGTAGACTACGCAAGACGTCTACAAAAATACAGACAACTTGACTTGCCAGCAAGATTCAAGGACTGACAATGGTGTTTACTTGATAAAACAAGTATGAACACTTGAACACATATAACCTAAACACAACGCCGGGATTGAGTCGTCACTGGACAACCAACCCTCAAGACAATGTGACAACAGACGACGAGTAAGATGTCTTTAGACAGGGTACTCAAAAATATAAATCAAAAAAAAAAAAAAAAAAAAAAAAAAATATTTTTTATTAAGAATGAGCAGTATATATTAACCTTATTAGTCATCCTCGATTATGCTAAAATAAAATATCACAATTGAGGTATTGGATTAAATAATGGCGGATAACACAATACGGCCTTTTTCCGCAAAATAACTATCAGTTATAATAAAATCCAAAATTTTCTATCAATATGTGTAAAAACCATTGACTTATTAATTACAACCCAAAAATTACATTTCTAGTAATAATAATAATATTAATAATAAAGAATTCAATTTTTCACAGTAATTAAAAATAACATATTTATTTAAATTATCAAATTCCACCAAGAAGTCATTGGATATTATAATACCACAGTTTTACAAAATAATTAATAACGGAATGCGCCTTTTTTCCGTAAAATGTACATTGTAAATAAACTTTTGGATATCATAGATATGGGAATTTACCTGTTACCAAAGACAATACTTTATAATATAAAATATATAATTTTATATTCGATTATCTCCAAAATGAGGATTTCAATAAACGCCCTTATTCCACTCAACCCTGAAATTAATGGTTACAAAAAAACAACGATTTCCTGAATTTTAATAATATCAATAGGTAGAGGAACTATGTTATAAAAATACATTCTTAATAATAAAATAATTTTTGAAGGCGATGGTAAGATATTAAATGATGGATTAGATAATTGGATTTCAGTCCCAGACTGACTTATTGTCAGTCATTCATTTCGTTTTATTCAATGACGAATCGGTCGTCAAGCAAATCCTTGCGGAATAATCTGCTAAAAGCCTGATTTTAAATAATAACAAAAAGTTCTTTGGTTGTATCATGTGACATATTTCCAATAAATTCAACATGTCTATAGTCTCAAGCACAATTACGTGACATGTGGATTCGATTACGGAAAAAAAACCTCTCGGAATAGGATGGTCAGTTATGAATATGTAAGAATGTGAGGGTTGGGTTAAGGGTGAGTTGTAGAATATAGTTGATTAAATCTGACCGAATATAGGGAATATGTTGTGGCAAGTAAACAGTACTACAGAATACTAAAAGCCTATAGCCGCCATATTATGCGGACATCATACTGCAATGCGTTTTTATATCATCGTAACATTTTAATCACAATTTATAGATAAAGCGGTAAGTCTCTTATTAATAGAAAACACAGATCGTAGAAATATTCGCAATCTAAACACTTCACCAACCTAATCGAGCACTTTTTCTTAATACCAACTAATAACATTTCAATCACAAAAACATTGTATGCTTTCAGACATCCAGATTGACGTGGGTGAAAAGTGGGATTGAATACAAGCGAAGAGAGAAAGGATGAAGAAGGATGTTGACTGGATGAAAGCCGACGCTAGACTGACTATCGCAGCCTCCGTTAGAGCGAGACACGGCTATACACTCAATATAGTCGTAGAAAGAGACAGAGCATAATGAACGAGCAGAGAGAGAACCGGTGCTTAGGGGAAATTACACTGCTTTCAAATATATATACGAAAAACCAACAAAATTGAATGTTAATCACTTCACATTCAACAAGATCATAAGGATTGCAATACTCACCAAATCATAATTAATCAAATGGTGCTTACCTGAAAGAGAAAAACACAATAAGTAAATATATATTTGAAAATAGTGTATAGCTGTAGGTTAAAGAAACTTTGAGTTGTAAATGCACAAGTTGAAGTGGTTCTGTACAATAAAAACGCATTTATTTTTGTAATTTGTTGTAAAAATATGATGGGAGACATGTTAATAAAGTAATATGTGGATATAAATGTACATAAAAGCGACAATTAAAACATCAAAAAAGCGAAATCCGTTCACCGGCAGACGGTGATGGTGATGGCTGGGGGTGGTGACGGGTGATGGTGATTGAGGGTGGCTGGATATAAAGTGGGAGAAGGTCGCCGTGTCCATGGCAACTGGTACAGAGTCCTCCCAGCCAAGTTTACCACCCCTGCCAGCCTGTAGGCCGCCCCCTTCAGCCTGCTCTGCCACCCCCGATAGCCACCCTCACGGTCTACTGACACATTTTCACCAGCCCTTACTAACAGTATTTCATATCGAACAATCATCTCATCTCACCTCATATACAAATATAAACATGTGCCTTCAATCAAATCAAAATTAACGATAACACCATAGAAAATATATATACAGATACATACAGTCTCTGAAGATGACTTCAAGTTAGTAGTCGAAAGTACTCACTTAATAAAAGTACTGTGGCAATTACAAATAATATTTTTTGTTAAATGGAATTTCACCAAAAAGTCAACACTATCAACAATATATGTATACAAATATTTAATTAGTTCCAGTTCTTTAGACGTAGGTAGTAAATATATGGAAACTTATTTTCGTAAGGAAAATTATTAATCTATAACCAATAAAAATTTACTATGCATACAAATGCATCACTTTTTTATTGTTAGATTTTATTGAGTAATTTCAATATATCATATAATGAAGTAAATATAAATATTGTCATTTTGTTATCTTTTAGGACACTTGTGTATAAATTCTTATGTAGTCTTTTTAATAAACAGATAAAAATAATTAGATTACCATGTATTTTATGAGGGTATGTCTCTTATTAGCTTGATGATAACAATATATACTTTATATTTTTGCTTACATTTTCATGGGATTGTAATTGTAAATAAAACCTATATGAGTAGATAAATATAAAGAAAAAGGTTCGCTAAAAATAAATTATATAAAAAATAACTTCTCCTAAGATAATATAATCTAACCTAACTTGTTTTTCTAGAATACCAGGAAACATTATATGATCGACCTTTTTATGGTTATTTTTAAAACAAAAAATATACTTCAATGATTATGAGTGTCAGTTTCTTATTAGATTGATGATAAAAATATATAATTTATTTTTTGCTTACATTTGGTTACTACTTTTGGTTAGTTGTAGATAAAAACTATATATATATATATAATAAAAAAAGATCCCCTAAAAATAATTATATAAAAATAACTTCTCCTAAGATAATATAATCTAACCTAACCTATTTATCTAGAATACCAGGAAACATTATGTGATCGACCTTTTTATGATTTTTATTATTTCAATGATAAATAATTTTTCTTTTAAAATTTCATGTCAAGAATATTTATTTATTTGTAATTTGCTATTGAAAAACGAATAGAAGATGCATTATGTAAGAGGTGAATATATATTCTACTACCAACAAATTATAATAAAAACATTTCTAAGCATAATTTTAAGAGGTTTAATTTTCTTAAAATATTTCGAGAATGTTCATGATGAAATATAAAACATTTGATTTGTGAAAAGTGACATAAGATGTAAATTAAGTAGAAGTGCTTTTTTGATGACTCGTCCTGTTCTCACTTCCACGTGTCAAATGAGGAATAATATATTATTTCAAACTTGAAAACGTCTGTTTTGTATGTATCATATATAAATCTGAAAAAGTGTAACTATGTGACTATATTATAAATAAATAAATCGCAGTCAACGGTTGAGATGAATGTTAAAAAAGCGCATCAACCGGTTACGAATTATGTATGAAGCAATTCCATAGTGAAATAATTTCAAGTGTGTTGAATATAATATGCACAGGGAACTAACTACACGGTTAGATTCCTTTCAATAGCTTGTAACAATGATAGTGATAGCTAATAATACAAGTATAACATGTAGAAGAGATTGTTCAGTGTTTGCCGGTGAACAAAGTTATAATTGGAGTGAGGCAAGAACTATGAACTATTCAATATTATCAAATCCCATCACATTTCATTGACATTCAATTATGATAACAATGCTGAAATTTCAAATATGTTGTATTTAGTAAAACTGGCTGACCTAAACTGTTTACTTTTGTATTCACGCGTGTTTGAAAACAAACGAATATCTTGTATAAACGAATCGATTTGTTTTTTCCAAAAACGAATTCGATACCCCAAGGAGATGGCGGAAAAAATCCTAAATAAATACTCATTGAAAAAACAAGATTTAAATATGCTAAGTGGTATTGGATATACTAAAGGGAATTAATCATTTTCAAGTTTATTATTACAAAGGACGTTAAAAATCAGTTGGTCTAGGTTAATCTTAAAAAATATATAATTACATTCACTATTATAATACATTTTTAAGAATCAAAAGATTAATTTGAATCATCATTTTATAATATCAAAATGAATTAACGATATTTTCATAATTTTATATTAAAATATAGGTTTAAGAGAATCCCTTACAACCAATATTAAAATGGATTTGAGAGATTTTGATTATGAGTGCCTCGTTTGAATGAAATTACCGACATTTTTTTAAATTTAACAATATAACCTCACATTCACTTTACAATCTAGGAAATTAGAGTAAACTAAGGTACATTTCAGACTTACTGCTAACGGCTGTGATTAGTGATATCGTAATGTAATATTATTTTATAACAGATGAAGTGATCGAAACTATCGATTTATATTAGTTTTGAATTCGAGGAAGATTTACAGACTACAACAAAAACAAGAGAACAGTTACTCTATATTAATAAAAATTAAGCAAAACATTCTCAAGAGTAGCTAAAGTAGAGCTTACAGTGATAAATGCTTGCCCATTTTAAAACAATAAAGCGAGATGATATTTTTGTTTTTGACAAAAAGAAATGCAGTAAAAGTAGTTATTGTGTGCATTTATGTATGTGTTTGGTTGAAGTTTGCATTTTTAATATAAAGTACTACTGGACGTTTTAATAGAATGATTTATTATACGGGGATTATTACAGCTATTGCTAATTAAGCTCAAAATAATTACTTAATTAACAAAACGATTCACAGAAACAACCAAAAAAAAAATCAATTGATAACTTTGTTAACAATGTTTGAACAGAACTTGTAGGCATTATACGTAAAATAGGGTTTTATCAAATATTTATTATTAAATGCCCCGAGGATCTTCTTAACACAACATTTTGTTAGGATATCGAGTTTACCTGTAGGTGATATATTTACAATCCAGAAATTTTATTAATATTATTCTGGATCTCCGAAAGTCGCAAAA